>JAVQJG010032635.1:0-20235 GCA_036024015.1 Craterocephalus amniculus
TTTATATAAGCAAAATAATCGTTAAGGCTAAGAGGCATTGTCAAATTGTAGTTTAAAAAAAAAATCTAAATAAAGGGATTCTTTCGGAGAGTAGAACGTCTTGTTTTTAATGCAAAACATGAACCGAAACTGTACCGAATCTGATCTGAAAAGTGAAGCCAATCGCCAGCAGCGTCGCCAGGCTGAGAACAGGAGGATAACGTGATAAGTGTTGGTTTATGGATCACCTTTCAGCCTGAAATGTGCTTCAGTGTGTTTCTCATTCACACACACGCCATGCAAACCACCGACACTGGGAGCTTCTCCATGACACTGCAACTCACTTTTACTGTGTTACATGTATTTACATTTCAGGTGAAGGAATAACCGGAGCTAAATTCTACAATCCTATCCTTAACCAGCCATGTTTGGGCCAAATTTGGGCTATTTATGGCTCAGTTATGGCAGTGAAACCGTGTTGTATGGGCCAGAAGTGGATCAGATGTTAATGCCAGCCTGGCTTGGATGATGGTGAGTCTCCTGTGGGCCACATGTGGTCCAGATGTCAGCTGCTGGCCTGGATGAGGAGTACAGCTAGTATTTTACGGGCAGGAACCTGTCCTACTGAATAAAGTCAGGTCTAGATGTGCGGCAGACATGTTCGGCTATCTGGGTTTCATTACGGAAACACTGCGGGGACATTCGTGCGTAACCAAGATTTCATGGTAACATGTATCTAAACAGCAACTTTAAAGCAAATTATATGGAAGTAATGATGTTTTTTTATAGTTGAGGTTCATGTTAAATCCCAACTGCACCACCTGCTGGTGGGAACCGGTACTGCCATTATTCGTTACTGAAGCGTTTGGTCGATAATGTTCATGTTACGATCCTGAACAAAGTACACATTTTCCCACTCGCTGATTAAATATGAACGTTTTGGACACAGAAGTTAAAACTATGACGATCTATGCGCCCAGTTTGATGGGTTAACAAGATTACGAAGACGAAGGTCAAAGTCAGCAAACAAGACCAAGAATAAAAGATGTGCCAATGACTTCTGGTTAACTTGTGACTGAAACAAACCCTTTTTACCTCCTTAAGCACACGCAGATGCACACGGTACAGCTCTGGCGCCTTGCTCTTTATAATCAGAGTGTAAGTAATGGGTCTGTCCTCTGATGAAGGTCTTCAGGAGGAGGCTGATGACAAATCACAGCTCTCTGACTCTTCATCAGGACACAGCCCACATTCACAAGAAAAAGGGGGAGGAGGTGAGAAAAACAAGAAAAACAGAGAGAAAAGCAAACAAGAAAAGGGACAAATGCCAAGAGATTAGACAGATACACATAAAAAACACACAGCAGTGGTGTGTGTTTCTGTGTTCTGGCCATGCTGCTCAGGTTCTTTCTACTCTGCAAGTTTCAGCACCAAGGACAGCGACAGCGATCGCTGAAGGAGGAGTCGGCCTTCAGCCGCAGCATTTACAGATGCATGTTCACGCTTATTCCTCAGCACACGATCCTGCAAGCGTGGCAGGGATTGTGGAGGAAAAGGAGCGGATCGGGCTTGGCCTTTACCGGGCTGCTGTGTGTGTCGGAGCCAAGGAGCACGCTCTAAATAGCACACAAACATGCACACACAATGAAAGTACACCCCATTGTCCCGCTCTAACATTTCCCATCCCACCACAGGTGTTTTAGAGAAAAAGGACGAGAAAAATCCCGTCGATCGCACACGGAAGTACGCATATGGTGCATGAGGACAAGGGGGCGCACACATATAAGAACAAATTACAAGCAAGGCGCATGCTTTATTCATGTGATGTCTGCACACACACACACACACACACACACACACACACACACACACACACACACACACACACAACAATCTCCTTCTCCCAGGCTCTGAGCGGCCAGCTGCCTGACCTACATTCCTGCAGATATGTATACAGGCAGGAGGAGATGAAATCTCTCTTTCTGTTCCATATTCTCTGTTCTTTTCAGGGCTTGTTGCCTCTTGGACACACACTCTTATACACGCACGTACAGAGAGAGGAGATAAAGCGGCAGCTGTGATTTCTTGGCCTGGAAGTCCTCGTGCTGCAGATGGAGCAGCGACGGTCGGAGCGCGGCGAGAGCGGGTCGACGGGAGGGTCGTTCCCTTTTCTGTGGGTGGAAATAAACATTCTTCAAATCTTTCAGCTGAAGAGATGATGCTTCTACATCTCCTGTAAAACTCTTTTTAGCTTAAAAGTAGAATTTAAAGATTTTTTTGTCGACCTGGTTTTTATTTTTTATGTAAAAAAGTATGAATAACATCAAGACTTTGGTCTCAGCTGTCACCATGAAGGAAACCAAATGAGAGCAGCGACCAAACCTCTTCTTATCCAAACATCATTTTCTCCAGTCATAGAAGCTTCCAGATGTTTCTGCTCCTCTCTCCCTCCTATCCTCATAAACCAGCTCAGCTTCCTGGCTTCAACCCAGCCACAGAGGACGAACATTTCTCTGCTTTTCTGCTCACATGTTGATCTTTGGCTGCTCCTGATTGGACTTTACCTTCAATATAAGCTCTCTGATTGGTGGAACTTATGACACATTATAATTTCTGGGTCTAAATAGAGGTCCCTTAGCAGTGGAGTTCCACAAGGATCTATTTTAGGTCCTCTGGTATTCTCCTTATACATGCTGCTAGTGGGGCTGACATTTAAAAAGCATGGATTTCACACCGTTTTCTTTTTTGGGATGAATAATGGCGTGATCATGGACCATCATGACAGATTTACCACACAGAATCTGAATAATCACCACATGTTGTGCCTGGATGGACAGAAACATAAGCTGTCCATCAGAGCTACACACCATCATTCCTGAGGAATTGCTGGTAATTTAATTGATAGCAAAGTGCGTTCTGGAAAACTAGAGGCACTTTAAGGGTTAAACAAATGACTTTACAGTTACTTTCTCTACACAGTGCGGGATGTTACATATGAGACTCCACATATCCATATCTCTGTGTCTACAGAGCAAAAAGAGGCCACGTCTGACAACTCGTGACGACTTATTTCTACTTTCATATTAATGTGCACATCTGCTCCCATTAGCCTGGAAGCTTCTAGCTGGTGGCTAACAGCTCATAGGTCCATACTCGGGATCACATGACAGAAATAATGGACATGATGAGAACATTCTGTGAAAACCCAGCTGATGGTGTTTCTAGGTGATTTAGATGATTTGAAAACTCTGCCTTTACGTCTGAAAGCTCAAAAACTGAGATGAAATCAGAAGCCAAACGTCCTGAGATGCAGATGAACAAACTAAGATTTAAACACGTATTAAATAAAACAAGATCAGCCTTCACGTTAAGCTAACGGGTACAATGAGAGCTCTTCTTATGGAAAAGTGTTGGTGATAACTTGGATAAATTAATACCCATCTGTGTGCAAATATGTGTTTGTTGAAGATGGGATCAGCCTGAAAAGGAAGCCAACTGGCTGTGAGGACAGAAGGACTTTTTTTATTCGTCCAGCTGCAAAGTTCTGGCTTCCATACGTCTCTACGTTTATATTTCCTATTGTTGTTTTAGCAGGGATGCCGTTCACAAAGAGCTCCTCATGTCCAACAACTCACAGCTTCGTCCTTCGGAAGGTTCTTGCAATAAAAAAATAAATAAAAAAGACCTGATCCCCTTTATCCCAAAACTAAACCACAAAAAGCCTCCAAATCCCGGTGAGCATTACACTGACCACACTGTGATACAGCAGAAGCCAGCGGAGGAAATCCCTCTGCTTCAATATTACACCCCCCTAAATAAAAAAAACTAAAATTATATAAGATCTGCTGGAAGGAAGAGAGAGGAAACAAAGGATGGAGAAGATGTTCATTTATTTCCCACCGTTTGAGCGGCACCTCAGTCTGTTTCAGCCTGAAATGAAGAAATAAACCAATAAAAGAAAAAACTGACTTTACTTTTTATTCCTTTTCCAAAAATCATTCATAACCTTTATTATATTCAGCTAAATTAATTAATTTGGTTCATAAACAATCAAGTAAAAAGGCTGGTCTTAGGTTCATCACCATAATAATAATAGAATTACCAATAAATAAACTCATTAATTATTTAATTGAATTCAATGGCATTAAAAATAATTAGTCTGTTTTTAAATGTATGTGATAACTGATGTATTCTAGCTTTTTTTTCATTTTGTTTTATTAGTAAAGTTTGCGGTTTTTTACAGTGTAATTTATTTATTTTCACTATTTTTAACTCTTAGCTTGTTTATCTTCGCTATTAGAATTTTTCTAGCTTTTTCTTTGACTGGAAACCTAAAATGTTCCCTACGAGGATGTAGAGGCCACAAAGCAGATTTTTTCTTTTTGGATCAAAGATAAGTGTAAAGTGACGTTTATTGCCAATTTATTTGTTTTTTTTATGGAGACTGAAGGGAAAATTTGTGATAATTAAGTACAACAAGCTCATAAAGAAGCTGAGCTCCAACCTGATTGGCTGAGAGAGACTCTAGATGGAAAAAAAACATGAAAATAGTCATTTAGATTTAATAAATACATCTGAATGAACTGATTTGCTTATTTATACTCAGACTGAATCCCTGGTGATTGACTCATCTATAGTACACATAAAAGTAAACCAGAAGCAGCTTGTAAACCGTGATGAATGACGTCTCGTCACCTTAGAAACACATTGATCTCTCATCATGATCAATGATTATTGCCTCCTTAGTCAGAATCTGATGTCACACAGACAAATAGCCAATTAGATTTTCCATTAATCCCATTAATAATAAAGGAAAATTTATTTTTCCAAGTATTGATTTCTGCAGCCTTCGGCCCATCAGTCATTAAACTACAGGGCTAACGGACACGCCTCCGCTGGCCTCAGATGATCCAAACACCAAACTCAGATTTTATTCAAAGCTAAAATAACCCAGAATCTATCGGTGGTTTAAACTCCCTCTCGGAAAATATCTGGAGAAACATCAGTGATGCTGCGTTCAGGGGTGAAGTGGACTCTCCCGCTCCCATCAAAGAGGACTGAGCCGAGGCAAAAGCACATTTCTGACCCAGTTTTCTCTTCAAGGGCAGGCGAGATGGAAGTGACCGGGTACATGACCCGCCGCACCGCGCCACGCCATGCACGCTCACACAAAAAGCCTCCACAGCAGCCAGGAAAGAAACATATACAAACAAAAAAAAGGCACATGCGGCACGCTCATTATTAGCTCGCACCTCGCGATAAAACACAAAAAAAAATGCCGGCTCTCGCATTCCTCTTTGTTTGAGGGAGGCGGCTGCTCTGCCAGGTCTGAGAGTGGGGGGAAATAACATCGGGGGAACAGCCGCCGCAATTACCCACAGTGGGGTAATCACCAGCACAATGCGCCGTGGGTTGGCTGCCTGAGAGAGAGCGAAATACTCAGGTGAGGAAAGAAGCCAGACAGCAATCAGCCCAGCAGGAAGAGGAGGAGAGAGAGAGAGACGGAGGAGAGCAAAGGGCCATTCCTTTAATTTCCAAGGGAGAGCCAGGGCCTTAATTACTTGATGAGTCTCCTTCTCTCTTTGCTCTGTGGTTGTAAGAAGGTGTGTGTGTGGAAGAAGGAAAGAGTGTGTTTATGCAGCCCATTATCAGACTGGGAAGACTCCAATCCCCTCTCAGCACCGATAGCGAGGGAAAGGAACAACATTGCGGGAGGGGTGGGGGGTGATTTACACCTTCAGAAGTGTTAAGACCATCTCTCATCTGCAGCAGCTGTAAGACACCGAGGTCGGGGAGTGACACTGCCGTGTCGTCTGCCTATAGAACAGCGTGCTCGCTGTTAAACGCAACGCCATGACGCCCAGCTCGAAATGACATCAGCAGCATAAATGTCGTCATTCTGCTCATTTCTTTACAAAAGTTCATTTTTTCTTTGTACATTTTCTGACTCGCCCCTCATTTGTAGTGCAACCCGTACCTAAGCTACTCACCTCTGACCTATGAAAATGCTCCTCGCTCAAAGAATGAACCAGCATCAACATGCTTCAGAAAACTCTGCAAAAAAAAAACAGGTTTTAATGAGATCTTCGGCTCTTTGTCCACGTTCACACTGCAGCTCTTCCAGCTCAAATCCCAGGTTTGTTGTTGTCAACATGATCGTTAGCATCAGTGCGAAGACATGACATTGCACGCAGCGTTAACAGAGGGAAATTATAACTAATAACAATGATAACATGATCATAACAAAACCTTTTTAAAATACATCCAGTGTGTGAACTGAACTGAGGAAACTTTCTGCACGTTTGCCATTTCGATTTGTTTGACCACGACTTTGAAGCAACATGACTGAATAAAGCGATGTTCATTGTTGTTCATCAGTGTTAGTGCTGTTGTGAAATCAGAGCCAGAAAAAATTACGATAAAACATTGTTCCGTCCTCGGTTTACACAACTTCTCGCCATGTCCTACCTCCTCTGGTAAACAGGTCTTACTTCAATGTGAAAGTCGGATGGAAAGATCGCATATGGGTCTGTGTAAAATGTCAAGAAATTTGACATTTGTTCCATTTTTTTACGTTAAATCTGTGAGACACAGAAAAGATAACAGCAGCAACGTATTATGGAAACATTGTTTTACAAACCAACAGTACGCTTAGTTTGAGATAAAACAAAACGGTTAGTTCTAGGAATAATACAAGATGCTTAGTTTTAGGAATAAAACAAAACGTTTAGTTTAAAGAATAAAACAAAACAGCTAGTTTTAGGAATAAAACAAATATTTTGTTTTAGGAATAAAACAAAACGGTTAGTTTTAGGAATAATTCAAAATGTTCGGTTTTAGGAATAAAAAAAATTGTAAGTTTTAGGAATAAAACTAACGGTTAGTTTTAGAAATAATTCAAAACGTTTAATTTTAGGAATAAAACAAGTTTCTTAGTTTTAGGTATAAAATAAACATTTAGTTTTAGGAATAAAACAAAATGGTTAGTATTAGGAATAAAACAAAATGGTTAGTATTGGAATAAAACAAGATGCTTAGTTTTAGGAATCAAACTAAACATTTAGTTTTTGGGAATAAAACAAAATGGTTAGTTTTAGGAATAAAACAAAACAGTTAGTTTTAGGACTTTAATAATACAATCCATAAAACTAGCCATACAGTTTTTTTTCCTAAAACCTAGCACATTGTTTTGCTAAAAGAAAATAACGATGCAGCTGTCCCTGTGATTTTCTGATATAATTTGTTTGCATGAATACAGATTTTTGGACCGCTGTGGACCTTTTATTTTTACTGAATCACAATGAAAGAGGCTGGACATGACTGCAGTGAGTCTTTGCCATACAGATGAAGCTGAATTAAACTGAATTAAACTGAATGTAACTGAATGGTGACGTGTTCAGGGTCTGCTCTACCTATTGCGTAACAACAGCTGGGATAGGCTCTGTCCTATTGGTGTTAAAAATGGATAAAACTGATATTACAGAAAAACCGGATATAAACAGTAGGTAAAACTATATTTTTCCTACAGCGGATGAACCTAAATGTTTACATCCATTAAACTAGGATCATAAAAATTCATTGTGTTCTTTGAATCTTTGTTTTCAAGCTTCTGACAAGAAAAATCTCTGAAATAGCTTCTATTTATTATTTACAAATATGCTTATTAGCCCCCACCCAAAGTGGATGACACAGCCTTCCTTGTTTGGTCCGACTCTGTTTACACTGTATTATGTTTAGTAATATTAGAATAATTCAGCCATAAAGGTTTAAACCAGAGTAGAGGAAGATAAATTATACATGTCTGACTGGTAATGTATTCACTTTCAGCTGCCTCTCCCAGGAGTTCGGACAGGGACGCAAGTTTAGTATCTCCACTGTAACAATGAGTAGCGGTAAAGCTAAAACATACAAATCTCACAAAATACTGGTTAGAAAACACAAATACTTTCTACAAGTCAGAAAATACAAAATATGTCAAAAATATTACAAAAACAATCAGTTTTCTTTAATCCTTAACACATCTTAACCCTGACCAATACTGAGCTTCGTACAATTTACTTTTCCTTTCTGACTCCTAAAACTTGAAAATACTGTATTCTGACTCATAAAACTTGCAAATACTGTATTCTGACTAGTAAAACTTGCAGATACTGTATTCTGACTAGTAAAACTTGCAGATACTGTATTCTGACGAATAAAACTTGCAAATACTGTATTCTGACTCATAAAACTTGCAAATACTGTATTCTGACGAAAAAAACTTGCAAATACTGTTTTCTGACTAGTAAAACTTGCAGATATTGTATTCTGACTAGTAAAACTTGCAAATACTGTTTTCTGACTAGTATTTTCAGACTTGTGTTTTCTGACTTGTAAAACTCAAACATAGGTTTACCTGCATCGTCTGAGTTGTATTTTCTGACTTGTACTGTAATTTGTATCGTACTGTGTTGTACTGCATATCCGTACTTAGCAGATTTGATATATATCTGCACTTGTTCCACTTACAACTCTGTACATATAAGTATTAAAAGGTGTAGCACTCCTTATCCCCCATATGTCTCCTGGCTGTCACTGCCTGCAGCTCTTCACTCATTCCAACCATCCTAAAGTTTAACCCAACTTCTCTAACTTCGCCGCCTCCTTGTTCCATCACACGCACAAAGAAACGACCCAGAAATCTGCCGGATGGTCGTTGATTTGTGCTGTTTTTACATTTAATATTTCCTCTAAAAAAATCTCTCTCTATATAAATTTAATGTAAAATGAACCAGCCTCGTCTCCTCAGACGACTTATTGCTCCCGAGACGCGTCAATATGAGCCGACATGTTCGGCTGAGACGACATCAGATCCTCCGACTGGCACCCTGATAACACAGAGACAGACGGATCAATGCCATAAACCGGCCAGCGAGAGGAGTTTTAACCCCGACAAAGTTAGAATCAACCCATGCGACACGTGCGCTCGGTTTGTGTGTATCAGTGTCGGTTTTAGCACAAACACGAGTCCTGATTTGTGTGTGCACGTCTAATTGCAGACACTGATGAGCTCCATTGTTCCTCTCTCCATTTTCTCTTTCCTCCCTCATTCTTTCCAACCTCCCAACACACACACACACAGACACACACACACAAACACACACTTCTACCCAGCTTCATCCCTCCTCTGCCAACCCGCCCCCACCCCCACCCCCTGCCTGACTTGCCAGCGTCTACCCAGAATACCAATGATGCAGGCTGCAGATAGATAGATAGGCCTGGCTGTCACATGACCCTACATGTCCTGGGGCTTTACCCCGGGATGACAGCAGGCGCACACACACACACACACACACACACACACATGCACACACACACAGGTACCCTCCAACATGCCATGCTGGATCTCAGACATCGGCACCGAAGCATGGCAGTAAGGCAAACACACACACATTCAGGCAAGCTAATGGGCATACACACACTGAATCACCGCAGGGGAGACAGAGCGAGCGAGAGAGAGAGAGAGAGCACTGCACACACATGCTCGCTCGCTCTCTTTCTATCCTGCAGGCAAGACAGAAAAACACTGAATATCCCCCCCTCCCTCAATTCCATCCATTTCACACTAACACACACATCCTAGCCTTCCTGTGGGAAGGCACCCCACCAGTGTTTCTCACACAAACACATTCGTCACTGACAAGGCTCCGCGCCGTCACCGGGCGTCCTGTGGCACCGAAATAGCAGCCTAATGGGCGGGAATAGAAAACGTCCCCTCCGTACGAGCCCCGCGGTTCCAGAGTGGGAGTCAGAGGCGCCGGACAACACGAGTCGGAATTTGTTTCCATTTGAATGAATCACACGGTAATTCCGAGCAGCTCAGGGAGATCCAGGGAATGCTCTCAGCGCGCACACACACCCACACACACACATGCACACACACAACCTGTCTGCAAGTCAGTGAATCTGTGATGGAGGAAAAGAGGTGAAATGAAGTGAAATCTGGAATCATTTCAGTCATTTTACGAAGCTTTTATTCATCTAAGTGCTCAGATCCGCGTCTTCGTCCAGCACCGTTACAGATCATTATTATTATCCGACATGATGCTGGGATGGGCTGGTAGCCTCTCAGGCTCCTGCATGCCTGAACTGGGTTAACTGGGGAGGGGAACTGGATGGATGAGACACATTTCAGCTGGTAAAACAGAACAATTCATGCAGACTTAGAACTCCAGTACGAAATGTATCTGGATGCAGGACAGAAAATTCCTGCAGCAGAATCCGACCAGTCTACGTCACATCCTGTATCCCATCATGCACTTCTCCACAATGGTATCTATTTATCTATTATTATCCTGTTATACCAGCTCAGCATCGTCTCTGTCAGAAAGGTAATTAAAACAGCTAAAGATGCAGACTCTTAAAATGCTTGGGACGCTATGACTTCAGCTAATTGTTTGTGTTATCGGACATTCCACTATTAAAGCAACGTAAACAAATGCTTCTTAGACACATTGCTAACCGTGAGCTGCAATGAATGTATCAATATTTAAAATAACTAAAATATGTAAAGGAAATAGAAAATAAAACATGCATAAAATATTTCTAAACAATGTACCAATTTTATAAATATTTCAAATGAATAAAATTTTAATAAAAGAAAAATATATATAAGTTTTAATCTGATATTTCTATTTCTATCTAAAATCTTTCAAATAATATAAATATACTTAAATTATAGAATGTTTCTATGGTGTAACTGAGTTTAAATATTGCTGAAACTTGAATTCCTCCATGAATTTCAGGTTTTTCATGTTTACTAAATGGATAGGTTGTTAAATGTAACATATTGATAATGTATTTGCACGTCTTTGCACTGAAACAAAGGTAAAATGGTGCAGCTTCATATAATTTTATGGTGTTATTATCCTGGACATACTGGAGACCAGATCATTTTAGAGTATGGTTTTAGTACGCTGGTTTGGGGGGTACCTGGCTGAAAAGGTCTGAGAACCGCTGGACTAAAGCAACATGTAGAACATGGTTGATGTTGTGAGACGGCAAAATTTCCTGAACCTAACCTGTAAAATCTGTGCTTAAATCTTGTTTTTGGGTTTATTTTATTTCATTATTCTTGTTTGGCCATTGCATGCAGCTACTTCTGAAAGGTTCTTAATAGCCTACTACTACTGTCATTTAGCAGACCCTGTAAATGACAAATAAATAAAGCACTCAGCACAGTCTTAGCACTTGACATATTGCATGGATAACCAGCAGTCCACCTGCTCATGCTGCATCCTACTCTTTGAATTTATGCTTGTGTTGTTTTCTCAAATGTAAGTCGTTTTGGATAAAAGGTGTGTACAGGCATTCTTTGACTGTTTTATGCTTTTGTACATTGTGTTCACGTACGTTTAATAGCTCTGTTGAGAACATCTGGTTGTTGTAAAGAAGAACAATTAAACAGTGAAAGCAAATCAAACAGGAAGCAGTTTTCCGGTAATCAGACAGGATCCACTGCAGCCGTCCAGCCCGAGTCATGGACATGCAGCCGCGGCATCACATGACTTCTGATCAGCTGATCAAGAACTGGACAGACTGCTGGACCTTCCTCTGCGTAGCGGCACGCTCTGTTCATCCAAGCATGTGAGGTTTGAGCTGCAGCTTCAACTCGGTCTGATTCTACATCTGCAGCTGTTATTTAAGCTTGTTGGCTTGATGGAAATTTCTATGTTGGAGATGAAGCATCTCATCTGAGCTAATATTTTACATTACACTGGTATGTTTTCCCTGCACCATTATGAATAAAAATATTGCTTTATGAGATGCACCACCATTGCATTCAGGTTTTATTTGCATGTAACACAGCATCCTGACTTTTTGGGAGGATTAAATTAGAAGGAAAGGGATATTTTCTACAACCTCAGCACTTTTGGTTCTTTAATGTGACTTGTTTTGGAAAAGTGTGACTCTATGAGCACATTAGTGACATACCTCAGTGTCCAATCTCCTAATATGAAGCTGGCATGTTGGATTAGCCGCTAATACTGCAGATCACATGAGTAAATTTAGATTTAAACCCTCTTCTTGACATATTATATGGCTGGGCAATATGTAAGAGACTTTCAAACATATCTGGACTTTTTCAGATGCGATACAGAATGTTGTTGAGACAGCTTGTTTTGAGTTAAAGTACCTTTTTTGTTTGCATTTTGCAGTATTTTGTTACACTCATTTTGATTTTAGGAGAAACTGATATGATATAAATCTCCCTTTATGTCAGTGTGATGATCTATGGGTGAAACTGATGCAGAAACACTCATCCTCCCGTTCCTCTCATCTAATATACATTCTGCTGGTCGTCCATGGAAACCAGCTGCAAACCAGAGAACCCAGTTTTGTTAGCTCTATGCCGCCTTTCTGGATCAGAATTGATTCTTAAGTCCTGCAGCTAAGACGTGAAGCTCTGCAGGGACGAGGAGCATCTCAGAACGAAGCAATCATCCGCTGTTAGCTCACGACTTTCCTACGATAGCTGGAAGAAATCAGCTTCTGCCTGGGACGTCAGAGAATTCAGGATGTTTTACATCACGATTATCTTTATGAACTCTAATGTGACTGTGCTGATTTCAGAGCAGACTATTAAACCTACTAATAGAATAATAAAAGGCCTGCACTTCGTCACTTCACTGAGACACGGGAGATGTTCTGTCGCAATAATTTGGGATCCCGTTCGCAGCTTCTCGCCTCGAGACGAGCTCTTCATGGCAGCTACGTCGATCAGAGAAAAATGTCTGCCCATCTTTCCTCTGAAGCGTCTGCCTGGCACCGTTTGGCTGCTGCAGAGCTGATGTCGGTCGATGGAAAAGAGAGCACAGGCCTCGTAAAGCAGCACTTATCCACACACTGCAGCCAGCTCGCTTGTTTCTCTTCATCCCTGCGCGCTGACCTTCGACTGCTGTCCCTCAAAAAAAGCAGAGACAGCGACGGCTGAACGAGGCGAGGATCTGATTCAGAGGCTCTGCCAGAGCTCGTTCTGATAATTATCAGCTTGGCATGAGAGCCGAGCGCAGGAGCCCACGCAGAAAAACAATCATCCGCAAACAGGAACTGTGTGTAAACGCACGTGTGTGGGAGCGCCGTGCACGCGTGTGCGCTTCTTTTGTTTCCCTGCCGCTTCTCTCAGCACCTGTTGTGAAATATGTATATGTGCATTTTTGGATTCTTGTCGGAAAACTTGTTATGTTGATATCACACTGCGTGCTGCAGCTACATCAAGGTGACAGCTCGAGAAAAGGTGGGATGTTTTTATGCAAATGGCTGTGAGGACGAAGATAAGCCTGAGCGGAGCTGGAACCATAAAAGTGGGGAAAAAGGAAAACGCCGCCTGTGCAGGTACGAGCTGAGCGTTTGAGGTGAGGGGGAAGCTTCTGCATGCCGGCGTGTTGGTGAGGGAGAGGAGCAGAGGGGGTTGCACATGTGCATATGCGAGTGGGCTCAGGTGGGCTGTGAACTTGCCAGATGGACATTTGGAGCAGCTTTGCAGCCTGAAGCGAAACGCACACGAGCACGAACACATTCGCACTCCCACGCGCGGCTGTAACATTAACCTCGTGTAAGTTAAGCCGAGCAGGAGCCATAAAAAACATCCTCTGCGCCTCCCATCGCATATCCACGCGCAGGTTCGGTGCCTCTGCTGTCCAAACACGGGGTAAGGCTAAACCGCCGCCTTATTCTAACGTTTCTGCTGTGTCCTGAAAGCACCTCCAGGAGACGAGTCCGAGCGGCCGGCCTGGAAACACGATCACCTTCCTGCTCCCATCCAGCGAGGGAAACATAACAAAGCTTTTAGTTTATTCTAATCTGCACGTTTCTGGATCCCCTTCATCACAATATTCTGTCTACTTTGCATCTATTAGGACTTTTATGTCTATTTTTTTAACCTTTTCTCTGTGTTTTGCTGTTTTTAACAGTTTTATGATGTGAAATTGCTTTGAGTTTCTTTTAGAAATAAAATGTATAATTATTATTATTATTGTTATCATTATAGACATAATGCTGCTGCTTCCGATGATGGTGAAGATTTTTCGGTTAGAATAAACCTGACGTGCATGGAAAGGCGGGGGTGCATTTCCCAGAATTCCTTCACAGGTTTTACTCGCCCCCCCCCCCTCTCAATCACACACACACATTTCCTGCCATGACTGCATGCGTTTGCCACTTGTGACTCCTGACTTGCCTCCTTTCACCTCTCTGTGCTCCGGGTTGCTGGAGTCTCTCTCTTCCCAGGCTCGTCTCTCCATCCCAGCTTGGGGGATGAAGGGATGGAGGAGGAGGGGGAGGAGGGGGGTAGATGGAGGCTGTTCTCCCTGAGGAGTCTCTTCTGCCAACCGAGTGCCACAGATCAACAGTCAGCCAGCCAGCCGTGCACTGACCTCATCCCTCTCTCTCTCTATTTCTGTCTTCTAGCTCGCTCGCCCTCCCCGCCAGAGGCTCTCGCTGTCCCCGTGTCTCCTTCCTACGCCAACTGCCGGTTTTCACCGACGGTGCATGTCTGTCTGGCGACCTCTCCGCCCGCCTGTCTCTCTGTTATTCCTGTCTGTGTGTCCGTCCATCTGCCCGTCTCCCTGCCAGCCGCTCGCTGCAGCCAATCTCTCCCCGGCGGAGAGCAGCCAGGCGGTTGGCCGCCCTGCCAATCTGCCCGTCTATTCGTCATCTGCTTGCGTCTCTGTTTGTTTGCCCGCTCGTCCGTCTGCCCGTTTACCTGTCTGCCCGTCCATCTGCGTCTTATCTGCTTATTAGCCCGTCTCACAGCGAAGGTGCCGGACAAAAATGGCAAACGTGAAGCCCCTTAACCCGGCTCTGTATCAGACAGGACTTCCTTCAGCTCCGGAGAGGCCGAGTGACATGACAGGAGGAGGATTGGTGTTATGACTGGAGCCTAAATCCCTTCTCAGACTCCTGTTTGACGTTTCCACCAACACAAACCGTGTACCCGCTACGTGTCTGAACGCGGGTGGATTAACTCGTGGCCGTCCTCCCCTTCAGATGTTTAGTTCTGATGGTCAGTTCTCAGCAATGTGACGCACGTAAAACACACAAAGTCCAAGAAAAGGAGAGAAAACGCTGAATGATGCGGCTGACTGCAGCCTGGGCTGCATCTCCTCCCAATGCAGCTGCTACGCTGCATTCAGGAGCGACTGGGAACTCTGAGCCTCCAGGTTCTGATGAGGGAAAATGAAGCCAGATTTCCTGCATCGCGTGCAGCAGCACTCTGCAGTCACAGGAAGGGAAGAGGTTAAAATGCTGCACTCACACCTGCAGCTCTCCTCACCTTCGACCGGATGGTGAGCGAGAATCGAATAAAGAGGAAAACATCTTCATCAGAGCAGGACTGAGTTGAACTCAGACTTATTCCAGAGCTTCTACGCGCCATCGTAAGAGGGGAGCTCATAAAGAAGGGATCAGGGAAGTTAGCTGCAGACAGGAGGAATAAAAACACAAGTAATATCGAAATTGAAGTGTTGAGAGTTTCTGATCACGGCCGATTATTCAGAGCTGCTGAAAAACAGTGAATGTGGGAATCAGAGCCCACGAGGCAACAGGAGAGGTGGTGGATGGTCCTTGGCTCTTTGTTTTTGGATGATTTTCTTTTATCTGCAGCACAGAAGCTGCAGCTACTACAAAGTCTGCAGACTACAAAGACATGTGAACATCGTCCTTTCACAGAAGCTGCATTCTCATACCAGTCATGAATAGAGCCAAAGGAGGACTTTTTTCCCTTCAATACAACTTTATGTCAAAGACACTTGTTTGGCTTGATACTTCTTAGATCCCACTCGGCCACAGAGGATGTTACAGGCCTAAAATAATACAAATATGCTTAATAAAAAGTATCCATGATTACTTTAACCTTAAAAAACCAACCAGGTTTTTTGTCCCTTGTGGAGCTCCGTAGCCCTCAGAGACACCCTGGCACCATTTCATTTAGTTTTATTTAAATAATCAATTTCTTTTTTTAAATTGAGTCATATTATGTATTTTGTCATATTATTTGTCCTTACTAATTAATTACTAATTTGTTAACTGTATTATATTTTAATCTTTTTCTTATTTTTCATGATTTTTTATTACATTTTAATCTAAATTCCAGGTATTAAATTGTTAAAATTCCGGGTGTCTATTAATTTAGATTAATTTCTTTGTAAGGTGGAAAAAGAAAAGGAAACAATAGGAAATAACTTCACCCATCAGTAGCCTACTGGAGCAGGGGAGGAGCCGGGTGACGATCAGGGGTTAAAACACAAGTTTGATCCATTTGATGTTTGCGGATCAGAAATTTAGACACACAACGTTTTTGAGACGACATCGCTCGCTGATTTAACACAACCGTTTCCGTTTATATCAATTAAGATGAAAAACAACTAAATCATGCAAAGTTTCATTCTGGGCTCAATCAGACATTTAAATGAAAAATGTTTCACATCATGGAAAAGAAAAATGAAAGAAAATATCTGTACTGAATCAGGATTAAGAGTCAGAAACTAAACATTTTTACGACTTACAGCAGTCTAAATTCATCACTGTTGCCCGCAAGTTTCTAAATCATCAGAGATTCACGGAACCAGACGTCTAAAACAGACGTTTCAGCTCCGGTGTGCATCGGTGCATCGGACACAGCTGTAGGCTAAACGTTCTTTGCATGTCTGCGTGGTTAATACTGGTGATTACATCGATTGTCACAGAGTTTAGAGTGTTCGTGGGCATCTTGAATGCATCATCACCATCTTTTGTTGTTTTATTAAAACATCCAGGGGTTGGTTTCCAGCGAACAAGGAGCGAAGCAAAACGGCAGGTTCAGCGTGGCACTGAAGTCAAAAGTCCGACGATTCTTCTGATGTTTTAAAACAGAAGTCGGACTTGCACCGCACTATGCTGAAGCTGTTTATTAGAAATTAAACATTAGAAATAAACAAAAAACTTAAAAATAATAATAATAAAAAGAAATTAAACTTTATAATTTATAGATCTTCTTTATAGAAAACAATACATGTATACATCCTTCATAGTAAACTGGGTTTCTTAGCAACCAATGCAGGGTGTATACCCTTTGTGTTGAATCGCATCATGAATCGTATAAAACCGAATCACATTGATTAAAATCACATTGTTGCTGACTCATTAACGAATCGCGCTGCATCGATGTATCGCCGACGAATCGGCCTCGGTGCTGGGATTTGCTTCCCTACAGAAAGACGCCGCCGACGCAGCCGAGCGGACGTCACGTCCAACGGGAGCCGCTTCTCTCCGGAGGTCGTCTCATCAGAGGAAATAAAGCTTCAGTCTGAGCAGACAATGATGCTTACTCATCACGCCGACCCGCCGCCTGCACTCTCCTCTCCGCTTTACGAAGACTCTGAATTAAAACGCAGACTCTCCTTTCCACACCATCCTCTCCTGTTTCAGCCGGGAAGCAGAGGTTTGACTGGCTCCTCTCAGGCAGAGACTCGCTCGCTCGCTCGCCAGTCAAGGACGCCTCTAATAGAAGGAGAACAAAAGAAAAGGGGAGCCGGAGAGGGCAAAGGGAGACCGATGAAGAGAAAAACAAGCACGCCGCCGTGCACAGGGCTTTGAAACTGTGCGTATTGTGAGGTGATAATAATAGTGTGTAATTCCCTGACTTCTGCCCCGCGCCGCCGTCTACAGGTGTGGACAGGCAGGACTTTAAACCCGAGTCTGCTTTGCATATCACACAGCTCGGTACGCAGCTTCCAGAGAGCGAATGGCTGTGTTTGCTGCTGCCTTTTATTCGCTCCTGCTAAGCGTTACATCTCCTGATATATTAATAATTCTTCAATCCCTCCTGTTTTCCACATTCTTTTCACATTTCCCTGCATTTAATATTCCGCGGGAGCAGCATCCTGCTGGTACCAGCTGTTTCGCCCCGGTATTAAATCTTAAATAGGTATTTTTTTTAAAGCAGCGCTAAAATATTGCATTCTCTTTGCGATGCGTCTCGGCTGTAGTAATAAAATTCTGTGTGGCGTCCCGTAAAAACAATGAGGTAAAGCGTGCTTCGGCTGCTTTCTTCTCCTGTTTGTGTTTACAGTCGTTCCCACAGAAAGCATGCCGCTCGCTGTGAGCACATCTAAATGCCTCTGCAGCCACAGAGCTAATCCCCGGTGAGGATTGGCCCAGTTAGTGGTTCCCAGCTTTTGGAGGGAGAGAACTGGGGAGGGGGAGGGAGGGGGGTTGTAGGGGGGGTATATCTCTATTTATAATGGTAAACCCGGCCCATGTTGCTGCTGCGCCGATAGATGTTATCTGTGTCAGCCTTTGTTTCTTCCTCTTCCTCTTCTTCACCCCCCACCCCCATCTTCCCTCACTCCTCCCTCTTCTTCCAATCCTGTGCCCAGATGCAGGGAAGGCAGCTGTAAAGTGTGCCCGGTTGAAACGGCTGTGCCTGGCATCTGCTGCCCATAATAACCCCCCACCCCCCTCGTTGCCCCTCCTTCTCTTGTTGCCTCTGAAACGAGATGAAAGACATCGACTATCCTTCAAGGGAGGAAAGGGTTAACCAGCCACACAGCTCCTTTTCCAGCAAGCTTACTAATAACCACCAATTATTGAACTGTACAGGAAAAATAAATAAATAAAAGACTCTCTGAATGAGTCAAGCTTTGTTAGCCCAGAGGTAGATGGCGAGCTAGCTGGGAACCAGTAGAATAACCCAAATTAGCTCCCTCCAGATTTATAATTCTGCTGTTTGGAAGACATGATATAGAAAGCTCCTGATCACGCTAACAAGCTAAACATGCCGTGCGCCTGGCTGGCAGCCCATCTCGTCACCGGCAACAGAGACGGCTAGCTGGGGAGCTCATTTGAGCCGGCTAATCAGACACCGGCGTGCTTTGTGCTGAGGTGGAGCCGCCCCGTGAGAGCAGAGCCGGGAGGCGAGGGAGAAACGTATCGTCTAACTCTGCCGGGGAAGGCGCACCCAAACACGGGGGCCGCGGGGAGGACGGCGAGGCGGTGGGAGCCGGGGCTTTAATTAGAGAGCCAGAGTTTGACGCCCACGCTCTTCGTACGAGATGCGGCCCCCCCTTCCTCCTGTAAATAGGCTCCCAGGTGCCCACGCTTTCACACGCAGGTGCAGGCACAGGTCACCGTATGTTCCTACAGTAACTTTCATTAAACACAAAAGCAGCAAAAGCAACTTCCTGTCGTCCAAATCGTCCAGAAACCGACCAGATGTCTCAGATTTATGCAACATCGTGCAGCAGCAACGTTAAATCAAAGCTGCATTTTCCAGATTTCAGCAAAATTTGGTTGAAGATCACTAAAATTTCACAAGTTTAACATCCTCATAAAGACAAACCAATGAAAAAATAACATAACCTCTGTAAGAAAGGGTTGACATGATGTATACGCTCACTTTGAGCATTACATGACTGAACATCTGTAGTAGAGAAATCAGCCACTTCCACAATAACAAAACATTATGATCCAAACGTCATGTATCTGATGAGAGTTTGAGACATTTGGCATCATTTTATGATTAAAACGTTTGTACATGATCTCATCCTTGTCTGTTGGATGCCAGGAAGCAGAAAACTACACCCTACAGCTGAAACGATTACTCGTGTAATTTGAGTAATTTGATTACTAAAATTACTTGAGGCAAATTCGAGTATTTATTAAAATATCAAGCTATTTATATCTGGAGCATCTGTCTGGATGTTTTTTTGTTTCACAACCAGAGCAGAACGTACCGCCAGGATGAGTATATTCGTTACAAACATCACGGACCGATGGCCGGCAGAAGGTGAAGAAGGAACACCAGTGTTGTGGACCGGAATATCTAAACAGGTTTTATTTGTTTGATCCTTTTCAGTAAAACAGTAAGGCCGTGTCTCAATCAGCGCACTTGCACCCTATAGTGCACTTCTTTCGAGTGTAAGTGCGGTTGCAACTTAAATCCAGTGCACTGCAAAGTTCCCGGATTCCGCCCTCAAAATGGTCAAAAATCAAGTGCAGAACGAAGCACACTACGCGCACTAAACGGACGCCATCTTGCTGGCGTAGCGGAAGAGGCTGGACCAAAGTGGGATCTTCGGAGCTGAATAATGACGGATAACGAAACAGTGGCGACCCCAGCAGCAGCGGAGGACTTAAAAAAAAACAAAACAGCGGAGGCTATATTAACCAATGTGGAATACTTATCAACTCATTTTCGAGCAAATGATCTGGATCCTGCGTTGGTGTTGGATGCGACGA
>JAVQJG010032645.1:0-10175 GCA_036024015.1 Craterocephalus amniculus
ATCGCCACGTTTGTTTACAGTGAAGCTAACAGTGTTGCTAATGCTAAACCTGCCGGTAGGGTCGGATGTTGCTTTGATCAGTTCCGCTTGTAGCCCACATGTCACGTCCGGCACGGCCAGGATTGCGTTCACAAGCCATCCATCCGAGCACGGGCGGCCCGAGTCCTGGACTACCTCCCAATCTGGGCCACCCGTGCCGCGCCCGGCCTGTTTGCATTCACATGGACAAAATTTGTGCCCGAGCACGCCATGTGAAAAGGCCCTCAGCTGAGGCTGGAGTCTCTGTTCACCAGGCGGGTGCAGCGATATGTCTAATCTAATCTGAGCTGATCACATATAATCTAATCTGATTGATCTGATCTAATCTAATCTTATATGATCTACTAATGTTTGTCTTTATTTATTACAGTTTGACTCTTCTTTGTTCTTTTATCTTTGACCTGTTGTGACCCAGAGTTTTATACCAGTGTTTTATTCTTCTTATGGGTATTTATCTCCTCTTTTCCTATTTGTGTTGTCCTTCTGTGTCCGTTATTGTGGTTTTGTTTTTTCTTTGTACAAAGGATAGCCTCTCCTATTAAATTTCACTGCTTAAACAAATCTACCTTAGGTTATTTATAAAGTTACCTTGAAGTAAATCCTGTCTTGACTGCTTCTTGGTTTGTTTGCAAACACAAACTGTGCTTCCATGTTGTTTTCAGTGAGAGGAGACTTTCTCCTGCAGTAGACTCTAGAGTCTGAGATGAAGCTTTTGGGGTTTTTCCAGTTTTTCTGAATATTGCACGGTCTGACATCAGGTTGAACTTGGTAGGATGTCCACTTCTGGGAAGTTTGGCTGCAGTTTGGATGTTTCCCACTTTGTAAATAATTGTTCTCTCTGCAGAAAGATGGATAACGCTATATAACCCCTCCCAGACTGATGGGCAAGCAGCAGTTGCTTATCTAATCCTATCATATCATATTTGATACAATCAGTTTCTGAGACATTTTGCATTACTTTATGGTAAAAAACACAAACCTTTGTATATGATACAACATTCAAACATAAGACTACTCTACACTCATTTAAAATATATCAAAAAACTTTTTTGTCAAAAAGTCAATTGAAGATGCCAGATATTTTTAAAAAAGTACTTTTCTCTCCAGTTTTTGGTTAGGCTTTAAGCGGTTAAGATGTCTTTCCTCCTTGGCGTTATGCTGACACACACCTGAAAACAGCAGCCTAACAATCTGATGCAAATCCATCCAGTCTTGCTGGTGATGAATGAATGAGAACATTTGATCAGCAGCACCCGGCTGTGAGCAGCGAGGGTGGGTTTAGTTTTTCACTCCCTGCCTCTGCGTTTCCTTTCACAAAAACACGATGTAATATGTCACATACTGTTGTTCAGCTGCGATTATATTCGTTTCATTTTAAGACCTAGCAAAGACAGAAAATCTTTTGAAAATATGTGGCAGCAGAAAAAAATTAAAACTGTCAAGAGGACATGCTTTCAACTTTTCAACTCTCTCTCACGATGACAAGAATCTGCAAAATGTTACACAAAGTAATTATTACAACATGCACTATTTAAGTTTGTTCAAGATGTTGCTTGATTTGAGTCTGTGGAAAATTACTGTATTAAACAATAGGACTATAAAGGCATGTCAAAACCCAACGAAACATCAAAGAGACATGTTCATTCAAAACAGTTGAGCACCAAATGAGTCACAGACATCTTTCAGGAGGGAAGGCCTGTCATTTGTTGAAATGGGGCACAGAAAAGGCAAACAGATTATTTATTCATGTGTTGATTTGATGCTTGTTTTCGTCCCTCTCCTCATACTTCCTTTGCAAATGTCAAAGGACCTCATTTGGGCTGTGTGAAAATGCGACACACGGAGTCGGAGAGGACGTAATCTGCTGTTCTCGTGGAAATAAAAAAGGCATTTTCAGAAAAATTTAAGTTTGGCCGTAGCCGTAAACTCTCCCCGAAGCTGAAGCATCCAGCTCGTCTCCCACTTGGAGGAGCTAGAGATGAAAAATGAAAGTGACTGGTAGCATGTGCAGCGAGTAGAAGGTCATGTGTGACAAGCAGGAAAGTGAAAGAGGAGGATATTTAGCGGTGCTTTATTTGCCAGGGTGTAGGCTGATGTAAACAAACACAGAGCTTATGCAAGCTTTTGATCTTCTGAACCGTGAAATCTTCTCGGGAAAAAACGGAAAATTAGGCCTCACTGTAGGGAAGGAGGAGGGGCACGGCAGGCGAAGGCTCATGGGGAAAGATATTTAGTGTGAGATCTGGAATTTGAAGCCATTAAACGAACGTCCCCCTTCTGACTTAATTTGCTAAAGCTTAACACTGTTTCCCCCAAAATGTTTAACCCCAAGGAACTCAGAAGGATCCGTATTGGTGGAATTATTGTTCCCTCATCAAAGTGCGAGTTGTAATCGAGCCCTTTGTAGTTTAATTGTCTTTATTCAATGGTGGCTCCTCGTGGCAAAAGACCATTCAGCAGGGGCATACTGGGGATAACAAGGCACCAATAATGAGACGATTAGTTGGCTTTGGCTGCAGATGGAGCTCATAATGACAGATAGCGGAATCTGGCTACTTTTTAGTCGTGGATCTCATTGAGCAAAGCTGATTTTCATCAGACGCCCACATTCCCAGACCCAATTTTGTTGACACTGCAATAGCGGCTCAAGGGGATGGGGGGTGGTGGTGAGGGGCGGCTGGGTGATAAAAGGGGATGGGGGGCTACTTGAAAGACAGAAAAGAGGGAATCAGTTTCTTTGCCCAAGAGCTGCACTTTTAAAATTCTTTCCCCTCACGTAGCTCCGTGGTAGGATGTGTGAGTTTGGTACAGAGGTGAGCAAGCCCCCCCCCCCGCCCTCCACCATCACCCACCCCTGGAAAGCTTGTGCCCAAGAGCTATCCATTTGAACTTCAGTGAGAGGCAGCCTTCTTGTGAGGACTTGAAACAGGCATCTTTGGGAGGCTGTTAGAAGTGCCCAGGCATGCCTTCTTTATCTGATGTGATGTGAAGCTCACTTTTGTTTGATGAATCCATACATGGATACAAACTGGTATCCTTGGCTGGAAAAGCGTCAGATCAGGAGCAGAGAGGGGAAGGGAAGATGGAAAGATGACAGGGCTGACATTATAGCTACACCACACCTGTTACTGAGCTAACAGACAAAGCAAACAAAGCTGAGAGGAAAGCGTCTTTAAAAACATTGTTTCGCTCTAATCATGTGTCAAGTCTACAGCTTTGTAATCCAGATGGATAAATCTTTATTATCACTTGTGTTATTACAATAAATCCACAACCATCTATCAGGAACTAATCATGTAGAAGTTGAGCAAGAAAACATGTGGTATGAACCCATTAAAACCAGTCGCATGGATGGATGTCTGTGGTTACTGATAACCGATCTCATCTGCTCTTTTTCATAATTGGGGAGATACTGTTAACTATTTTTCATCTTCCAGAAACTGCTTTCAAGAACAGGCAATCCACATCAGAATATAAAAGTGAAATCTTGTTATAATAAATCACAGAAAGTTGGTTAAACAAAATCAATTAAAACTTTTACAAAGGCTGTTGATTTTTCTATGTTGTCAGAAAACTGACAGCATGCACGGGATCTGTTTGTGCTACTCACAATATCTTCACAATATCTCCCAAATTAGGAACAAACTCCCCTTTAACTGGAAGAAAAGCCTCCAGCAGAGATGATTGTGGTCTGCGTGTCCATTAAAAAGTCTCTCACCTCTGAATGAAACCAGAAAATACCGGCCTCGCGCACAAGGAAGCCTTCGTTTCATCCTTTTGGATCCACGCCACAAGCACGACGAGGTTACGGTAGCTGTGCACGGAAAGGTTAGAGATCTGCTGTCCGGTCTCCACGCAGTCTCAGGTGACGGTGCGCGTTTATGACGGTTTCATTCTTCGGAGAGGACTATTTCACGGAGTACACTGCCCCATCTGAAGTCGCAAGAAGCGCTGCTATTTGTTTACAATGATGTTGAATATATATTTGAAATCGCTCTTAATTTCGTTTTAATTAGCATTGTTTTCATGGTCATATTGGACCTTACAGCCATGTCTTGAGACCAAAAATGAACTAGTAGGCTACAATAGTGTAGTATTTTCCACCCAAGGCATTGGCGCCTCTTTAAAAAAAAAAAAAAGGCCGACAATGCGACAAAAAGTTGACATGAGAGTCACGACAATCGACAGTCCAAAAACCGTGTCGTTCCCATCCCTACTACAAACACAGAGGGCTCAGCTTTGCACAACTTTTTCGTCTTGTTTGTTTAACTCTGCAACAGTGTGGCCTGTGAGAAGTTCCAGGTTAAAACCCCCTACGGGCCAAAAGCTACACAGCATCCCTTTAACTAAAACAATTGTGTTTTTATTCTTTTAGAAAGACACGTTTATAACTATATGTGCCGGCTGCATGCATGTCTGCTGTTTTGGTGCTTCTGAATGGATGAACAACTCTGCGTGAGGGGAGAACGCTCTGAGCTTTAAAGCTACAGCACCGATGTATCGATGTGGACTGATGCATCGTTCCACTCGTGTTAAAGCAACAAAGACTCATTTTCCACGCTGCTACAGACACATTAGATAGAAACGATGTGGGATCTACGAGATGAGTTTTCAGTCTTCATGCAGGAAGAGAGAAGGATGAAAAGTCTGATGCGCTTTTTCCCACATGTGGTATTCATGTTGATACAGAGACAGTTTTTCTACCAAATCTCCAGCAGATGCTTCAACACTCCGAGCTGAATTCTCCGCATTTCACAGCACATATTGAGCTTTTATGGCCTTTTTCTGCATTGGTTGCTGTTCAGCTTTGTATGATACCATATCAAAGGTTTTCCAATCTAAGTTTGTTTTCCTCTTGAAATGCAGCCTTTTGTGTTTGCACACTTTGAAAACATTTCTTTTTGTGTGCAGAAAAAAGGAGCCCTGGGATGACAGGCATCATGTTAAAATGGCCAAGTAGCAAAAATGTCACCAAAAAGCAGATTCTGCATTACTTTTGATGCAGATCCGCCTTTTAACAAGTTCTTCTTTTAAGACCTTTTCATATCGTAAAGAGAAAGAGGGCAGAAGACAGCAGACAAAAGAACCCAAATGCAGAGACTTCACTTCTCCCTTGAAGATGTTAAAATTAGTGTCTTAAAAAAAATCAAAGGCTCAACATTAAACGGTGAAAGATGCTTGAAATGTCGACACTGCAGTGTTTTAGAAAAAAGGACATCAGATGAGAGATACTTGCAACAGACTTTGGTGTCACTTCAAAGCCCTGACTTTAAGAAAGTGGGCTAATATAATAGTGATGGGAGAATCTTTACCTGGCTCTGTTGACCTCGTCTGAAGCTTCTGACAGTCTCAGGACAATACCTTCCCACCAGGAGGCAAGGTGTGGGCTGCGGGGTCTGCGGGTCGAGAAGGGCGAGGTTTGACGTGTAACCCTGGAGGTCGTCTTTGGTCTCCTGCTCTCTGATGGCTTCTTTCTTTTCTTGTTAAGCTTCGAAAAAGATGGCCGCCTTTGAAGTCCACAGCAGCCATTGAAACGGCTGGAGTTCCTCCACTTTAGCGCTTTGCTGTCAGTGCCTGACTGGGCGATCGTGATGGGCCAGCATCATTAGAGGCTGCCGCACGCAGGACACACATCCACACATTTGCTGACATGGTGTATACAAACAGGGCCCCGTGGAAGCGGGTTTGTTTTTCCGGGGGTAGGGGGGTCATTTTAATTGGCTTGGCCTCTGAACTTAGGAGCTTCAAAGCGCCGATGAGCATGCGAGGCCTCGCGTTTGGACTAAGGAGAGCTCACTTTCTCAAGTTGAAGATTTAGGAGTTTGCTAACAAAAGCAAACTTTTCACATTTCTCATTAGGGTCAGATCACGCCGAATCGGAGGCGAAGCCGGCAAGCCCATACCACCGCAGGTATAAGATCAAAGGTTGCCGTCCATTGTGTAGCGCAATTCCAACACCAGATACAGAAATTAATTTCTACAAAAAAACAGCTGTGGTACTTGACATTTTCATCCTTGTGTTCTCTTGCAAGTCCAGTGAGTCATAAAACCTTTCTCCTCCTCTAATTTTCTGTAAAGACTTTAATTTTCCAGTCTCTGCAACTTCAAAGAACTGACGATTCACAAGTCCACATCCCTGCGAGCGCTCCGAGAATCTCCATTCTTTCATTTCGACGGCCCCTTCAGTAAATATGTGCAATCGTCCCGCTTCTCAAACAGATTCGTTTCCCCTGTATTTATTTTAAATGAATATTATTAGCTGGCCAGGCAAGAAAAGGTTCTTATGCTAATCCGCAGGAATCGCAGGCATTTCCATTTAATGCCTACTTATAGGCCATTCTTTAACGACTATTTGCCTCACAGTCTTAGCAAATGAGCTCTGCACCCCAGACTCCTCTGTGCTCATAATTTCATTGGAAAGAAGAACACCCCCCAGCCCCCCACCCCCATCCTTTTTTACTTTGATCCCAGAATGTGTTTTTGAATCTGCTGGTTGTGTATTCGAACATCAATGGAGCCACGGTTGCAAGTGCTTGCTTTCATTATTTTTCAAAGAGATAAAACGAAACAACAGAGGGATGGGAGGAGACTTTGTGTGGGGGGTGGGGGGTACACAGGGCATGATGGGAGGAAATGAGGGAGGGAAGGTGACTGTCCAGGATGAGCCTTGCATTGTGTGTCAATGTGGAGACATGCACTTTTAGGATTGTGTGTGCTTCTTCTTCACCTCTAAGCGCTGACCTCATGCCATCCCAGCCATCCCTGCACTTCCTGCATAACTTATCTTTCCTTATAAAGATTTGCATCCCAGTTGTGATATGAGGAGACGGTCCTGCTCCAGCCTCGCTGCAGCCAAAGTCTCAATAGGTCGTCACTTTCAGGAAACGCAGGACTGTCCCAAAGTCTTTCTTTTGCTTCCACCCAACCGAACTTTCTTGTGATCTTTAAAAGTCGTCTCGAGCAAATGTTTTCCAGACTTTCTGAAGGCTTTTCAAAAAAAATTTCTATCACTTCTTGCACCTGACCATCCATAAAAAGATGTGCAGGGGAAGGTGGAATAAGTCCTATAAAAGTGCTGAATGAAAAGATAAAAGGAAAGATGCAAGTTCACACTGCTTCTCAATCCAGATTTTTTAAATGACAGTCTGAAAATCATAAATCCAGTTTTTAAGAAATCTGACCCATGCCACTTTCATATGATCTGATCGGTTTCCAGTCTGTGTCGAGGAGAGCTCAGTCTGAACGCTCCCGTCACATTTAATCTGACTTTGACATCACAGAAATGAGACCAACATCACAATTATGCACCGGTGGAAGTTCCAGCTGTGCAAGTACTTCAGAACTGATCCAAAAACAAATGCAGCATCCGTATTTACCTCCATAAACACAACACACTCACTTTTATTTAACAACTGAATGGCAGAAGCAAGACATTTTAATCTGAGCTTTTTGTTTGCAAACAAAATAAAATAACATCAGCAATGATTCAAAAGACTGAAATAAGTCTGTTTCCTTTCATCACACAGCTGTGAGAAAAATAAAGTCAACCCTGCAAATTAGTTAAAACAAAAGCAAAACATATTGGTTTGGCTCTCACTCACATTCTTTGGCTTTTTGCTCTCAAAGTCCAAAAAAACCCGACATCATCATGCTGGTATCGAATGATACTGATACAAACCGTGATATTGATATTATTCAGATCCATCTACCCAAGTTGCATTGAAACAATCACATAAATGACCACACAAAAAAAAGCAGATTATTAAAAAATCAGTCATTTCAACTCTGGAACGCTATGAATATAAGGAAAAACATCGGAATGCTGGGGAAAAACTGTTGAAACATTTGATTTGTGGTTTTTCTGAGTTAAATTTATCTTTTATTACCAGGTGAGCTTAATTAAAGGGAACTACTGAAGGACGTTGTTCCACATTATTGAGCAAATCCCAGTTTCCATGGAGCATGGAGAAAAGCCTGCATGAAAAAGAGGAAAACATTGGATATTTCATGTAAAGTTAAGCAAGATTGTCACACTGTAGAAAAAACATGTTTCATTCAGAACCATAAAGGAAAGTCTCCACCAGACAAAGCATCATATTAAGAGAACCGCTGTCAAAAAATGCCACTGATGAGCAGCATGCAGATATTTCAAGCTTCTGGTATCTGGAATCCCAAGATCTTCTCCATACAGGATGCTCCACATGCTGCAGTCATGCATAAAGCTGTATTCTGCCTACAAATGCTCACAGAGGAGCATCTGCAGGGGGCTCAGACATGTATAAAGACTCATTTAACAGTTTTATTCGCTGATGTATGCTACAAAACGAATGGCTCCTTCAAAGATTGTAATCCCAAAGTGCTTCACAGAAGAATACAAAAACATTAAGAGATGGTTTTTAAGTTGCTTTTTATAAGAGGTCACAGAGTACATGGATGTCAGGCTCAGAGAGAGGTGCTCCTCCTGATGGGGCCTCAAAATAACCTGCTTCTAACTGTTTCCTCCTATGGTGTTTATGTATATACTTAGGATGTTTTATTGTTATTTTATTCTATGTTTATGTATATACTTTAGGATGTTTTATTGTTATTTTATTTTATTTTATCTTTTTAAATTTTATCTCAAATTGTGAATTGTGTTGTGGCTGCAGCATGAGGGAATGACCCAGTACAAATTTCTCTCTTTGAGAGACGATAAAGTGAATCTTGAATCTTGAATCTGGGTAAAAAATGAAGAACGTGCCTTTCTGCTTAAAAATTATAAATCTTTGGCTGCTATAGGTATAAAGACAAACAAACTCATCAGTCCAACTCAGAACCTGTGGAGCATCTTTACTGGTCTCCGCACATTTAGAAAAATGATTTCCCACATCATGCAAATGATGTGGAAAGTCATTTATGACGGGTGTTTATTTCCAGCCATTTTCATTATTTTTTTAGTGTTTTGAAACTGTTATGCAAATTAACTGGGAACACTGGGAGTTCCCACTGGAGCTTTGTCATTTTGAGTGATTGGGGGAAAGATGGCTGTCTTGTTGTTTAACAAACAAAGTCTTGCTAACCTTCTGGCCACCTGTTTGTAAAAGTACAGCTCCACAACTGGAAAGACCCAACTTTTGGTGGATACTTGACCCTGGCACCCTCACCTGTCGACAGTTAATCTGCTGGCTGTGGAAACTTAGGCGCTTAAAATCACTCCCCTTCATCTTATGACTATAATAATTTGATGCTTTAGTAGAATTTTAGAAACAAACTTTTCTGGAAATGTGGTTTGTAACGTTATTTAGTGAGACACTGCTGAAGCTGCTGTTTTTCTCCTTTATTTGGCCTAAACTGATTTAAAAAAAAAAAAAAAAAGATTAAAAACTCCAATTCTGCCATTAATCATTGAAAGGGAAGTTGGACCAGACCAGAGTGGACGACTTCTGTGTGTAAATGCGACTGCATGCTGTTCGGACAATGTTACATGACTGGTGTTAGAAGATTTAGGGAAAAGCAGCGGGTTGTTCATTCCAACACATTCAGACTGACGGCTTTGAAAGCTGCTTTGGGGGTGAGACGGAGCACTGAGAAAGGGAGAGCCCATTAAATTCCAGTTCAGATCCAGAGCGCTTTCTATCTTTGGCCCTGGCTGCCCCCCCCCTTTTAGCTGCCATTTTTCACCACTTCCGTTCCATTGAAGGACGGACTCTTTATACCATAAAGGCTGGTTTATACTCGCGCGTAGCCTCCGTGCGGCGAGACCCACAGAGGCTACGCAGACCCTCTGTGTGTTTATACTCCTGCGTAGGGAAACGCGCCGGGTCGCGGGGTTTTTTTCCGGCTCTACAGGCAGCTGTAGGTTGGTACCGGTCAATAAACTCCGCCACATGGAGGTTTTTCAGTGCTTCAACATACAAATTTACAATCTATTGGTTACATGCAGTGATCATTTTTTAAGAGCAGCTGTTAGATGAGCCGCACAGTCCGATAATTTTCCACATGAGTCATTACTGGCGTCTCCGTGGATTTTGTGCCACAAATCACCAACGCAGCTGCAGGATCAGAGATGTAAACTGTTGCCAGATCGGGAAAAGTGCAGTTTTATTTCACTTTTATCCGCGGTTTAAAAGGTAGTCAGATATTCAGAAACTAGAATC
>JAVQJG010032721.1:0-18750 GCA_036024015.1 Craterocephalus amniculus
CACATGGACAAAATTTGTGGTCAAACGTGCTCGGACCCGTGCCCGAGCACGCCATGTGAAAAGGCCCTTAGCCTTGGACTGGCAAGACTGGCTGCACAGTTTCAGATGTCAGTATTAATTTCCATTTGTTATGTAAAGTATAATTTCTCAAAGTAAGGCTGCATCCAAAAACACAAAAAGCATGCTTCCGGTAATGGATGTTAATGTTTATGTAGGAATCTATAAAATTATGTTTGCATATTTGGATTTGAGTGTTTGAGGCATGTTACTTGAAGGGTGAGTGGAAAATGAAGGTGAAGTATGCCTTTAAATCAACATTTTGTATATTTTCTTAACTTTTTTCACCACTGAATTAATTTCATGTTGCACTGATGTGCCAATCTGACAATGTGATTATGTATACTCTATAAAATTGTGACTGCTTAGCTCTTATCTAATATTTAGCTAGATCATAATAAACCTTTTAAATCTATGGTCTTTCACAAGATCAAAAACAAAAGTCTTGAAATAAAAATAGACAAATTTATCAAAACTTGTGTGGATCTGGTTAATTTTCCGATTATTAAATCACTAACAATTACATAGAGAATATGAAGGGATGTCATCCAGTGATGCATGCTAGGGGATGGAGCTCCATCTTGAAATTAATATTTCCTCATAAATGTTTGCTGTCATTGTTCCCTGGTTAGTGTTTTTTGCTTGTTTGTTTTGTTGCTGTTTTTTAGTTCGTTTTGTTTTAATTCCTTCATTTGACCTGCTTGGTTTTATAATGAAAGGATATATAGGATATATTAAGAAGCTGACTTTTTTTTTAATCGGCTTTTCGTTCCTTTTTTTCGATTTGATATTCAACAATTCACAAATTTACTGAACAAATTTTACATCTTTATCATAGCACTTTGGGGTAGTACAAACAACAGTTTCAATAATTGCTAATATCTATAACATGTAGGTGTACTGTTAAATATTACTGTACAAAAATCAAGCTATATTTATTGAGGCGCAAGAATTTTGAATCAAAGTCAGTGTTACATCATTTATAACCACTGAACTTTCAGTAAGCCTGATTATTACCAGGGTGGATAAAGTAATTGGGATTTTCTGAAGGGACCCATTCATTCTGCCATAAACCCCACATTAACATATTATTTGGCTTGAGAATCTTATTTGCTCACACGCACAAAAACCACATAATTATGCTTGGACTTATAAAAGTTGCTTACTCAACTGTGAAAAAGAAATATTAATTCAATCTGTACAAATGACTGAACAGAAATCTAACTAAATGGTCCATAAAGTGTTGTAAATTTAAAATAGTGAACAAACCCATGCTCTTGCTTGTTAAAATACTTGTCTCTTACAATCCTGCTGCAGTGGGGTCAGTGTGCATTATCATTCAGATGTAATAATGATCATTTCAAGGCACTTTGCTATTTTTACATTAGAGGCCAAATTTCACCTTACTTCTGGACATTGACGCATAAATATGTAGATTTGTCTCAAACAATATTACTCTGTACTTGTTATGGAATGCAGCCTGACAATTAAAAATAAAGCCTGGTCAATTCATATCACTGTGGCATTGCTGCTAATGAGTATATTAGTTTCAGACTGTCACTGGGAATAAGAGGTAACATTGATCTCCCGTCATCGTGCTTATTATACATTTTTTCTTTCCTTTTCTGTATATACGTTATTAATGTCCTGCCTTCCACTGAGATCCTAAGAGTTGGTTCACATTTTAATGTAATCACTCCAAGAAAGGAGAATGCACTTTACTTGTACAGTCAATGATGCTCACAACTATTGTTGTGCTGCTTGTTTGCATGCGTTTTTAGTTAACTGAAATTCATATGCAGTGAAACCTTTGAAATCTTTGTTAGTATTACTATATTGTTCTCGGAAAGGTTGCCTATTTTAAAACAAACAGGATAGGATAAAACTGAAACTCCTATGAATAACTCAAGGCAGTTTTATTATATATACTATTTCAGCAAGATAACAGATTGCAGTGCCTGAACATTTCTGCAAAATTGCTAATATTAAAATAGAGTTGGATTCCCAAATGATTAAATGACCTGAAAGATATATGAGTCATAGATTACAATAGACCATGTGCCTGTAGACTTGGTTTGATATCATTACCCTCACTGGTTCCCACAGAACATTATTTAAAGCTTAAATGCTAATGTGTATTTATTTTTAATGTGATGTATGTCATAAATTCTTGATGTAGGCCTACTTCTTTGAGATGGCTTCTGTACATTGTAAAACACTTAAGTATTTTTTTCTACTTGTATATTAGTAGCAGCCACTAAATTTAAACAAATAAACATCAGTATTCCATAACTAAGTAATGGTCAATTGTATCATATTTATCGACTTATCAAAACATGAATGATCTTCACTCATGAAGCTTTAATTTTTCTAAAATGATCTGGTTGTACAGAAACACTCCTGCCCTTCATTGCCTCTCTAACACACACTCACTCTGTTCCATATGAATAATCGTTTTATGAACATCTCCATTAGCGCAGCTATCCACTCAGCTCAGTCCTTTATTACTGGGTCTATTTGATAGACTGCAGAGGACAGTGAGAGTTTTGGCCTTACCCAGGGGACACACTTGGCCCTTCCAGTAAAAAGAGGCCACTAATGGAAACCGAGGCCCTCGTCTCCACTCCAGTTTTATGCAGGCAATCCAAGCATTTGTGGTAATCATAAAGCAGGGCCAAATGGATGGCAGGGTCAGCGCTAAGCACAGAAAAACACTGAATGATCTCTTTGGCAGCTGCAAGTACAACCACTTCCCTGCAACTTCTGCAACAGAAGGTGTCTGCGTACAGTCAATGTGAGAAAACATCTTTCTGACCCAAAAAAATGGAACACTCTCTCTTAATCTTTATGAACCTGTTTGGACAGTTTATGAAATGTTGATTGACTCCATGGGCTACAAAATGGAGCACATGTTCAATACTAGATCTTGTTTTCCCTCTCTTCTACTTCTACCCTCACTTTGCCACACTGCACGTGTTGTTCGCTATAGGCACAGTAGACCCAAATTTTGCAGCCTGTTGTAATTTTAAGATTCTCACTTCCACGTGAAAATCAGGTGTTTCACTAACTCCTGTCAAAGTGATTCGAAAAAGGACTGTGGTGGTGATTTTGCAAGGCAGTGGACATTAAAATGAATCACACTGTAATACAGTAGTGTGATATAATAGAACAACAGAAGGGGGGGGTCTAGACATCAGTGCTGATTGGTTGACTTAAAAGTTCCTTTGGATTGTCCATTCCTCATGGCCTCCGGAACTGTTTAGGTGATGCCGTTTGTGGGCACTATACCTAAGCAGCAGTGGATAGTTGATCAATTTATAATCAATACATTCATGAATTGATAAAAGCTGATAGAAAATATAGAATGAAGATTTAAAACTATTCATGAAAAAGCACTATATAAGTTATAAGTTATAAGTTTAGAGACAGGCAGTCTACTGCTAAGCAATCTCCATCATCATGTTTTGGATCTGTTGGAGATGAGCAGTTCATGAGAACGTGACTTGATTTTGTCATTCATAGCAAACAGACAAGGGTAATAATGGTATGGTTGGTTAGAGCAGCCTCTTGTCTGTTGAATTTTATCATTGAAATTATATTCAGAGACCAATTCAATTATACTGTTAGACAATGTAATCTATATCCAGAGCCTTACAAATTCCTCAGCACATTAATTCATCTCATACAGTCCACAAGATTAATAGTGGGTTGGAACAAGAGCTGCAGAATACATTGTCCCAGTGGCCACCAGCACAGAGACTAATTTGTTAAGTTCTTAACATACATTGGTCACTCTTTAGACTCCTAAAATGTCATAGGCACTACTGCCATGATTAGCCAGAGTAGCAAGTGTATTCACTGGGAAAAAAACAGAGTGCTAAGATCTCTAAGCACTTAAAGGGGAAAGAGTGAGGAAAAAGTGTGCCGTGCAAAAGTCAGCAGATGACTAAAAGAGCAGTCTGCTATATTTTTAGTCAACTGCAGCATTACTGCTAAATCATATCTGAGTGGAGCACTGAAATGTATGAACATAAGCATGTATAAATCATATGCTTACCTCTGTTATAAAAAAAGGTAACATTAAAAAGTTGAGGTGGGGAGGGGTAAACAGATAAAAAATATGCATAAAATGGCAGCACTGTACTTTTTTTAAATTAGATTCTGTAGTCTAACACAATATAAAACAACCCATACTGTGCTCATTTACAACTTCGGAATTTTATTAGGCGTGTCTACAATGTTTCAAGGATATGATTCATTTACATCTTTTCAGTGTTTCAAAAACAGAGACTTTCTCCTGCATTTAACCTTCTTGCAACATTTCTGAAGCATTTCAACTTCTCCCTTTTCAAAACTTTCTAATTCGTCAACCAACTGGCTCAAGAGACTTTGTTGATGCTTTTTGTCAGTGCATGCAAAATGAGCCATAAGGTAGAAATTTATACATGATGTTGCAGATAAATAAGAGTATGAAACAAACAAACCAGGAACACATTTTTTACACATGGATTAAACAATCATGATAGGGATGGAAAACTTTAGACTTCCAATTAAATGTACAGACTAAAATAATTAACATCTTGTTACATAGATTCCAGCAAGAATATGAATGAGAATGCTTCGTATGTTGGTTATAGTCCTCAACACTGCTGTCATGGTTTCCAGTCGTATTTCTCAGAGCTTGGGGACACATAGACAAACTCTCAGAAAACTAACCATATTACCGACATAAATGATCTTAGGTTATGGTAAAAACACAAGTAAAAACACAACATGCGTAGAACACAAGTAAATTGATGTGCTATAGTACAGTATGTAAAGTTATTAATAGTTCATGTTGAAGTGCTGATAAGTGTTTTTTTAAACAAAAGGAAGACCATGAAATTTAAAATAGCCTACTTTATTAAACCCAGAAGGAAATTACAATGTTTAGTAGGGTTTTTTTGTTTGTTTGCTTGTTTGTTTTTTGTTTGTTTTGTTTTTTACCAAGCGCTGTGACCTACTGTGCTTTTAAACATATGATCCTCTGAGTCATAGGTCAGCTCTGCAACCCCCTGCTCTTTTTCTTCTTAATGGACTCCCTTGTGATGTACCTTCTTGCAAATACACACACTCTCTCTGACTATGAAGTTTTAATGACCCTCCCCACTTGCTCACTCTCACTTTGCTGTATCTGCTGATTTGCAGAAGTACGATAATTAAGTTATGATTAGGGGAAACTACGGAAGCACTGTCATTAAATTACTTTGAGTGAGCATGTATTCAACAATATAACGTGAAGTCTTTAATTAATTCAGAATTAAAAATCATGTAACAGTATTCATTTATTTATTCATTTTCTGTACCGCTTAATCCAATTCAGGGTTACAGGGAAGCTGGAGCCAATCCCAGCAATTAGCTGGAAAGAGGGAGGATACATCCTGGACAGGTCGCTTGTCTTTTACAGGGCCAACACCGAGACTAACTACCATTCACACTGACACCCACTCGTAGGAATAATTTAGTGACCAATTACCCTAGCATGCATATCGTAGTACTGTTGGAGGAACCAGGGGAGAACATGCAAAACCCGCACAGAAAGGTCACTATTCGAACATCTCCTAAATCAAGGCTCAAACCAATTTTAACATTTTTGCTGAGGCTGTGGCACTAACCACCACACCACCGTGCAGCCCGGGATTCAACTTCGGGTTAATATGGAAATACTAATTTTGAATTGAGCATGGAACATGGAATACACGTGTATTCACCTTTACTCAATTCCACTTTGGATCTGGGGGCTAGGAGGGGCTCTGATTGGACAAGGGGCAAATCCACTTCCTGGTTAATTTTTAACTGCTCAAATGCTGTTGAATGATTGTTGATTTTATGTTACATTTTAAATTATTATTGTATTTATGGTGTTTTTACTTTTTAATCTATCCGGACATGGGGTGTCATTTAGTGTTTTTTTTTGTATTGCTTGCTGCACTTCTCCTGCAAAGGAAATTCCTAACAGAATAATAAAGTTAATTTGATTTGATTTTTTGATTGGATCATTTTTGGCTACAACACAAAAATAACACGCATCAAAGACCCATTCTACTCCTATTTTGAATATAGTTTTGAAGGAGCAGCTTGACACTAGCATACTACTTCACTTTCACTTGAAGGGACTAAATGTAAGATTTTGCTGAAAAATATCTTACCAATAGCCTTTTTATTTGACCCTTTATAATTAAAACATTGTTTGATAAACCGACTGACACCGTCCTCAGCAGTTCAGTGCCGGTGCATCTATTAGCCTGTATCTTATTTTCCTTAACCTAATGCGTCGTTATTAACGCCATTAGCCATTAGTAGGGATGGGAACGAGACGGTTTTTGGACTGTCGATTGTCGTGACCCTCATGTCGACTTTTTTTTTTTTTCTTTCTTTTTAAAAAAGCATCGCCAATGCCTACCGGTGCCGGTATTTTCAGGTTTCATTCAGATGTGAGAGACTATCCAGCGTCTTGTGTGAAATTGAAACATGTCGACACTCTTATTTTTTTGTCGCGCGGAGCTTATGTCAATTGTCGGTCGTTTTGTCGACAAAAAGTCCCATCCCTAGCCATTAGTGGTAGCTTCGATGACCATACTTCCGGGACGCATCACAGCGCCTGTAATGGCTGTGAATAACGAGGGATCGCCACAAAAAGCAACTTTGAGCCGCATGGAGCTCACAGAGGGATCGGACCAGGGATTTATTAAAACTTATTGATGGAATGAAGGAGTTTTGTGGCAAAAAATGTCGTATTTAGAGGCAGCGTGAGCTGGTCCCATTCACTCCCATTATATTGGATGTACGCTGATCGCGAGTGGATCTAAATATCTCCTAAAGGAGTTCAAGTAACACCAAAATTATCTGGATGAGTAAATGATCGTATTTCATGCTGGAAAATAGCTCCAGGTTGTCATGCACGAGCGTAGTGTTGAGGCTTCAGTGCCGCTAAGAGCCATAGATGGCAGTCGCTAGTTCGTAAAAATTAAGATTACAAAAAGTCCCTTTAAAAAGACACGACTCGAGTCCAACGCTTGCTTTAGATGGCCAGCACAGAACATGTGCACCATGGCGACAAGATGACAGAACAAGTATGCGCATAACGAACTTTCTAGAGGAAGGAGAATAGAGGAAGTATTCCATCTGCATTTCAAGTTACAATAACCCAGCCACTTACGACAGAATTAAGTTTAATTCAGAACTGTCATTTTCATTCAGAATTAGGTGAACATTTTTCATCTCTTTAAAGTGGATTTAACTTTTATTCCAAATTAAAGGAGAATTAAAACTCATGTAAACAGAGCCATTGTCCATAACATAGTGATGCACATGACACAGCGGCTTTGATTTGTTACACTGGCAGAATATGCACTATTAGGCATTGGCATTATCAGAAAACAGGCAGTAAACAATTTCACCCACAGCAGAGAAACAGAATAAGAAATCTTCCATTTTGTTATTTAATCTGCTTCATCCGGACCTTCAAGGATTGTTGCATGTCAGGAGTTTGGTATAAAAAGGCTACGAGTATAGTTTGCATTAAATGGAAAAGGGGAGCTCTTTGTGGTGTTTCTGCAGGGGAAAACCAGGCAGATTTTTTTTTCTTTAAATGTCTGAAAAATTTGTCTACAAATAGGAAATTTATTCATGTATCTATGTATATATTTATACTATAGGTTTCTGAGTCAGCCACACAACAATAAGATAAGCAGAAAATGTCCCCTTAAGAAAAAGAACCACATGAAATGTTTGTGAGATAGTTCAAAGGCAAAAAACACTTCCACATTCAGACCATGTTACACAGAGAAGGGGGGAATGCATTCAACTTGAAGGAGAAAAGACAGAAAAAAAAGATCAGCTGTAAAGCTATAAAATACAATTCATCTTGTCGCTGTCCCTGCAAGGAGCATGTAATCGCAATTACACACTACTGTAATCCATTTAAAACACTTAGGCTCAGACCTAGGCTGCTTCGAGTTCCTCTGCAGGCTGGCACCATCATCTTCATTTCAGATATGTTTCACTGGCTGCCTACTATTAGCAAAAATGTGTAAGCTGCCTTGTCGTACACCTACTCGGTCTGCCAGGGAAGCACCCTGTCCTGGATACATTACATGATTGGCAAGAGTGTGGAACAAAAAGAAAAACACACGCACAAGAAGATAATAAGTCACTTGTCTGAAGCAGAGGTGAAGCACAAGCTTATTCTGTTGTCTACAGACATGTAATCTGTCTCGAGAGGTGCTCTCTTCCGGCGCCTCTGCACTTCTAGTTTCTTAGGCATGATAGAACCACCAAACCTGACTAGGCAATGAGCCTAGAGTAATGGTGTCACCAGAGCACTGAATCTCATTGAGAGTTGCTTAAGCAAACATTATCTCACACTGAACCGTTGCAAAAGTGTCTGAAGGGGAGGCATTGGTGAGTTATTACACAATGACTTTTAATCTCTTAGTAGGAAATCCATTGTTGCTATTCAATATAGAAAGCGCAAAGGGCAACCTGGGTCATTCTGGATTTGCTTATATTTAAAAAATTAGGGCTAATTGAACTAATGAAAGATTCAAAAGGACCAAATTAAGCACTTTGTTGGCATTACACGGTGGATGATTTATACTCATCTAAAAATGTTGTCTATGAATGCTGCTCACCACTAGTGTGTTTATATATTATGGCTGGACTTTTATGGAAAAAATAATAATCACCTTTATTTTAATTGATATTGAAATCACGATTAATGTACACGACTATTCATTGATTTAAAAAAAGTGTTTGTTGAACCACCAAAACTCAACCTCAAATATAAACTTAAAAAAAACTGGAAATAAATTAAAAACAAGTAAAGGAGTAAAATAATAATATATTAAAATTATAGCAATAAAAAAAATTATACCCAGTCTATGCATTCCTGTTACTGTACATACATGTGACATTAATAATTTTTCTTCAGTTACAGTGTTTTTGTGAATGTGAGAAGGCAATATTGTAATCACTATTAAAATTTGATTAATTGTCCAGCCCTGTTATATATCACAGCTTAAATTACTAGGTTGCTAATTTATCTGGATTATTAGTGGAAAATATCCCAGGTCATGTGAAAAGAAGGTGGTTAAACAACAAATATACTACTAATTATCAATCCTGAATCCTAAAAGACAGTCTCACTGATAAGGATTCAACTACCTATGATTCCCATTAGTGATGACCCTGAAAACCTGCATCATAACTGCCTTTTTGAACTGTGATATGATATGTTACAAGCATATGCTAGGTGCAGATAGCATTCCCAACAAAAAAAATCCCAAAATTTGAAGAGAGGGAATCTATTACGTGGTCGAGAAAATTAGAGATCACAGGGTGAGTGCATTTATTTTAATGCTAAAAGTAAACAAAAAACCATGAAGCATTTCTTTTTTTGTAACATTTCAGTGGCTGATCATCAGATTTTATGCCAGATCTTCTCGAATACTTGCACTTATCTTCCACACAGTAATGGGAACTCTTTTTTTTCTCCATAAGCATATTGCATTTCTCAAGTCAACAACTCAATTTCACCTTCCTCGCCCACTACCCTGTGAGCAGCAGATATCTTTATTTTTTTTGCTCCAAGTGCTTTCTCCTCACTCACCCTCATTCAAGAGCAGCTAGATGGATCAGCTCTCCTTCAGTCCGTGCTTCCTCTGTACCTTTTCAGACGGGCAGATTGATTTGTCTACAGGATGCCTCTGACCTTTGATATGATCTGATAAAGGACACTGGGCCCTAACCGAATTACAGAATCACAGGAGAGGAACATTAGGGGTGAGGGTGTTTCCTTTTTACTTGTAGTGTACCTTTTTTTTTGTTTGTTTGTTTTTGTTTTGTTTTTGTTCTTGTTATGGCTAAATTCCCTGCCCCTCTCATCTTTGCCCCAAGCAGACACCCATGGGAAAATAAAAGATGTGTTTTCAAATTGCACTTTGCCTAAAGGCTCTTTGGCCAAAATGTAATTTTCACCTTACATTGATTTTCCTCCTACCCCATACTCAGTGGATCCTAATGTTATCTGTGGTTTATTTCTTGGCTATGCAGGAAAAAACGGAGACCTTGCTCTGTGCAATATGTCAGAATGTGCTGCATGCAATATGTCTTCTTGTAGTATCTTGGGACTGAAATGATTGAGGAACTGCCCTTTTTGTGTTGGTCTGTGTCTTTGAGCTTCTGCAAAACAAACTTTCAACAGCATTTACTGATTTGACCCAAAAGTTTTGCTTTAGAGTTGTTGGCAGATACTTTTTTTCCATTTACTAATGTAGCAGATTAAAACAGTGTATGTCTCCTGCGAAGTTTACATGGCATGCATTAAGTGCAGCAACCACTTTCTCTAAAAGAATATCTCTGGCTCCAAAGAGCTTTGTCTTGTCATTCGCTTGCTGTGGTTACATTACAAGTTTACAGCTGAGTTTGTCCAAGTTAAACATGCACTATGCAACTTTCCAACCTTAAAACTCCATGTTCTGGACTCGATTAATGGCACAGTGACACCTATTATGCCAGTGATATCTAGCCAGCAACGTCCCGTGGCTGGGAAACCACACTTGACTTTTTCTTCCAGGACGCTGTTTAATGTTCCAACCAAGCCAAAATTCCTCATAATTAAGAGCGAGTCCTTTTGATTGACAGGTGCCAAATATCTGGGAAAACGAGGCACAGAGTCGCACAACCGCGGAGGGTCATCCCTCCCCACGCTCACAGCTCCTCTCTCGTCAGCCATATTTGGGCTTTCTGGTAGTCACGAGACAATGCCAAGATGGCGGAGGAAGGAACCGCCCAATGAGCTTCTTTTCAGCTCATCAGAATCCTATGAGTCACGTGGTTTTAGGGTTTATCCATTATTTTTTACAGTCTATGCTCCCCATGGTTCACAGTAGGCATCGACAGAGGGCGTGTTACTGAGAAAAAGTTCTTTAGTGCGTCCCAAAAACCAAGAAACTCATCCAGGGTTAATCACTGTTCATCTTGTTAGTTTGTTTACTGTATGATTGCATCAATAGTGCTTCTTTTGCAAGGTCAGACTCTGGAAATGTTTTTAAAAATATGCCTGGATATAAGATGGCAAACATGTTTTAAATTGAATCTAGTCTACCCATAACACTTAAATAATTAATGACAATGAGTGTCCTCAAAAAGCTGCATTCTAACTGTGATGTGTTCCACATCATCATTACGCTAAAGATGAAAAGACAAATTGTATCATCTGAAAAGACACCACTTCAGCCTCCGCTTGTTTTGACATTTTAAGAACTGCTGGGGTGTCAGGGCTGAGTGAATCCCCGCAGCAGACCACCTAGAAAAAAATAAAAAAGTTGACAAGCCAGACAGAAGAAAGGATGGATTCTGAAAGATCCCAGCCTTCTTTCATTGGAACATACGAAGAGCCAAACAAAGGTAGGAAAAAGAGGATGAGGGCAGGCGGTGGCTTTAAAGAGGGCCACATTGATGTGGAGCCAACAAATTGTTTGAAAACACACATCAAGTTGCATGGGTACACATGAGACTTGATATCACAAGCCACAACATATCACCAGGCTTGTGTATGAACAGGGTGCGTGTGTGAGGGGAGGATGAAGCAGTGGGGGTAGCATGAGGAGATGCATCCCCCACCAACCACTGCCTTGGTGAGTCTGTACTTTTCACTATCATTTGTTTGTCGTCTTAAACTGGCAGAGAGCTCAGGAAGCCAAGGTCTTACATAAACCCTACCAAGTATGGCTCTGTGCTGGGGAACTGATCCCTCCCAAAACCCTCATTGTTATTCTCTCATGATGCCAAGGGATCTGCCGAGCACCCACAGCCAAACCTACAGCAGGGCTGAGTGGGAAGTGGGGGTGCAATGTTTACTTGTGTGCTCTGTTAGGGGACTGAGCTAGATGTACACACAGGATTATAGATAGAACACAACTCTCAAAGCTCGTGCTTTTTGTCCATCATTTTCTAATCACTTGATCATCGCTTTCGTTTTCATACTTAAATTCTACCTTGTCACATTCTTGTTCACAGACAAATTCTTGTTCGTAAAAAATGTCCAGGTGTCCTACATTGCCGACTTCATGCAATCATGATCATTTAAAGACTCTGTGGGAGTGATCTTCTTTGTCAAACCAAATTTCCACTCCTATCCTTTCAGACAGTAAGATATCAATCTAAAGAAAGTGGGGAAAATGACTTCAAATTGTAAAATTTGATAGACTCTAGCATTTTCCCAGGGGATGTCCACATCCTCCCATGTGCAGAGATTATATCCAGTGTAGCCTTACAGCTTCTGAGCCCATCAGGGGTTTGATTTAAATGTCCAAAGTAGAGCTTGATCAAAAACTGTCCTCTTTCAGTCTGATCAAAGACAACGAGGCCTCAGGGTCCTGTGAAATTCATGCTGTGCACTCTCAGCCTCTCAGCCGTATTTACAGTACAGAGCTCAGATCCATTCAATAAAATATGCATACCACATCAATTGTCTCATCTCTTTAAATCACATCGGCCACTGCTCCAAAATAAACTTGTTCTTCTGTATATAGCAATTAAATATCTGTTTAGTCGCATTTGGAAGTAGATATAAAATGTCTGTATCACTGGGATAAGGCACATTTTAACTGAGATTATAAGTTTGCTTGCAGTAAGGCTCTATTTAATAAATGATATGCTGTGGATACAAAACTCACTGATCCTACCACAATGGTCGGTTTACTTCCCACTCAATATAAAGATTCTTTTCCCCTTTTTGTCTGAAGTAACCCTGTTATATTTTCATAATACCAAAGAAATACTTCATAAAATTAAATTCTGTATGAATACAAGTTTTAAAGCTGTTCACTTTATGATTTGGATGATAACTTTTATTTACAGGACTCTCCAACTACATTGCTATGTGACATATTTGAATACTAGCATAGTGATTATGTTTTATGGCCCTTTTCAAGCACATTGGAGGATTAAAATGCATTTTCTTGTTTAGTCCAGTTTTAAGTTGCATATGCATAGCCATGTTAGAAAAAAATTGTTTAACAACGATGTTTGGAGTGTATGTTCAAAGTTTGAATTTAGTGTCCTTTCCTTTCTCCTTATTACTGACCTGGAAGACTGGTAAGACGCCTCACATTAGTTCAGTATTAAAAGTCTAAAATTAGAATCATACCTGGAATAAACAAACAAAATGAAAGCTATCTTGAGGTCAGTGGCAACTGAACTGACAAAGAATACAACAAACTGCCACTTGAGTTCACGTTCCTCCTCTGTTACTTTGTTATTTTCCAATGCTTTGATTCTCTCTACCCTTTCCAATTGTGGAAGTCCCTTGGATAGCAACCGAGTAGACCTAATTGATTTCTCTTGTTCATGTCGGTTAGAGGCAGCAGCATCGAACTGTGCAGAGTACCCTGGCTCCAGCTTGCCTGTATTATTCCTCTCTGTTTCTTTGCTTCCATATCCCAATAGACCCTAATGTCAATGTACAACATACCAGTGCCCTCTTAAATCTCACAACGTGCCAGACAGCAAAAGAGTACTATAGCATTTGGATGGATGCAGATAAAATACCAAACCATGGTGATTACAGCAAGGTCAAGTTGAAAGATGCCACTGACATTATAGTTGTCTGCAAAAATACCCATGCCCTCCCAATAAAGAGGGGAAAAACAGCAGCCACTGAAATAATCTGATATTGTCTAAAGTAGTCATTAATTAGAAGTCTATGAAAATCATGACTTTTTTTTTTAATGGTGCTTCAATAGAACTAAAAAATCTGAAAAACTAATAAAAGTTATGCCCCAATTAGGTTAACATTTTGATGTGCAACCCTTTGAGGCAATCACTGCAATCAAGGGTTTTCTGAAACTCTCAGTCAGACTTCTGCACCTGCTGACAGGTATTATGGCCCACACACCTACTCATTTAATCTGAATGGTAGGGTGTGTCCAAACATGACTAGTTCTGTATGTTTATTTGGGTTATAATTGTAACCTTTAATTATAATTTTCCTTTGGCAACTAACAACAAACCTTTTATTTTATTCATTTCATTTGAATTAAAATTTTCATAGTGTTTAACATGGCAAAGTGATTAACTTTTCATGTTTGGCATCTGAATCAAGGAACTTGTACTTGGCCTTGGCTCAAGTATGCAGTCTCTTGTTTTTTAAGCCTGACTTGATTCAATACAGGTTTTGACCTAGTGCAATTTCTTGCTTCCTTTAAACTATAGTTGACTGCATACAAAAACATCTTTCAACTTCTATAATGAAAAATGTAGTAATAGGTACTGTATGTGTCTTTGCTAAAACCGTGAGCATTAAATAACTTAAACTTTTTAAAATTGGACCAGATTCCCTTTTATTCTCTCTAAACAAATATCAAATAAAATTTTAATACTCAAGCTTACCAGGCAATTTTAAGGTAAATAAAATCTGGATGGCTACACTTTATCCAACAGGAAAATGACAGCATCTGTTGGCTTCTGACTGGCTCTGAGCACTGGTGGTAGTTTCAGTAACTATGCATTTAGTAAATCATAGAAATTGGGCAGATTCAGGATAAGGAAATGCAATAGTTTGAACGAAGCAAATCCTTAGCGTAGTCACTAGTCAATTCTGTCCATATATTGAAAAATGTTATCGTACCTAAACTTACAGTAGTTGGCATAACTAAACACCTTTTCTCTTCAGTTTTGCCCACAATCAAGTAGCTTCAAGTCTGGCAAAAAGATTATATGGCAAACAAGGCAGAAGAATTTATATAGCACACTTCATACATAAGGCAACCCAGTGTGTTAGGAACATAGCTGCTTCACACTTCTCAGATTGATTGAATTTGTTGCCCCAGACTTATTGTTATTTCTTCTTTAGGCACACTGAACTAATTCCACAGCAATTATTTTCTAGCATGTGTGTTTATGCGCCTGAGATGGTACAGTCTGTACAGCTCATACGAAGAAATATGCAGCTCAAGTGTATAAACTTTTACAAGCAATGAATCAGATATATCAGACACTTACACAATGGTCACTGGTCAAGGTAAATCAAGCTGAAAACTAGCAGACTCCAGCCTGTTATCATTCCCAGGGCATTCGATTCTACCTTTTGCTCAAAGCTTGTGGCATTTCTGAGCATCTGATACACAAGGCAGAGTCAAATAAGAAGCAAATTTTATTTTATCAAGAAGCAATAAAGCCCAGTTTTATGTTCCTTAAACTACAGTATTAATATAAAATACAATATTTCTATAACTTTTCCTATACATCCTGTCTACAACTACTGTTTAATAACTTAGTTTCTCATTGAAAACATGATCTTTAACCTTTGAGGCCATTCTCTCCTGTTTTGGTTTCAAGGGAAGGCAATTCATCTGTAGAGCACATTTCATGTACAAGAAAATTCAAAGTGCTTCGAACTGCATTTGCAGAGGTTAACATGAGAAAATTATAAGAAGTGAAATTTAAAATAGAAAAGGAAAGAAAGGGTAAAAACTAAGAATATTATTTTAAAAACAGTGTTCTTAATAAAACATGATCAAGTTTAAAAGTTCAAGCTTAAAAAACATTGTCCAGATTTAGACTTCTAAATAAAACTATTGAAATGTGGGAGAGAACAGGTGGGTCTTATTCCTGGATTAAAATAAAGTGAGAGTTTCAGTTTGTTCCAGACAAGTGGAACATAGAAGCTAAATACAGCTTCTTCGTGTCTTGTTCCTACTCTGGGAACTGATAAAAGACCAGATCTGATGACCTGAGGGGTCTGGTTGCTTACCAGTCAAAGCTTTATAGACCAGCATCAGAACTTAAAGTCTATCCTCTGATGGAAAGGGAGCCAGTGTAAAGACCTCAGAGCTGGACTGATGTGGTCCACTTTCTTGGTTTTAATGAGGATTCGAGGAGCAGAGTTCTGAATAAGCTGCAGTTAATTTTTTTTGGTAGACTTGTAAAGAGGCTGTTACAATAATCAAGCTGACTAAAGATGAAAGCACATGCTAGTTTTTCTAGGTCCTGCTGGAAAACCTAGTCACTATTTAGTAATTGCTTTGGCAAAAATGACTTCATTGAGGTTATTAAGAGCACACACTTTGGAGTGAGTTGGTACTTCCAAATCTGGTCACTAGAAAATCTAAAGTTTCATCACTACAGAAGATAGAATGTGTCTCTCTTCTTAACTAAGTGCGCTCAGATGTTTTTATTTGCATAAATTTACAAAACTTTGTACATTGACTCTAAACCATTTCATTGACTGTGTTTTCCTGTTACTGTTTTCAAATTTTTTTTCTTTGTCTTTTCGATTCAATGGGCCCAATAGCAAAGTAATATTAGTATTCACAATCAGGTTTGTAATTCCTATTTAGAAAAATAAGGAATAAAAATCCTACTTATACATCAAAAGTGTGCCAATTTCAAGGAGCACCTGCAGTTTCTCAATATCAACAAAAATAAATTTTTGAATGATAAAGAAGGCCTATAAATGTCCTTTCCAGACAGCAAACTCATTTCAGTTTAGCATTTTATTGGATCTTTACTGAATACTTCCACTTTTCAAGTCTTACATTGTATATATTCAGCTCTAACAAGGGACTTTAAATATTCTGCATGCTGTAACTGATCACTTGAAACTAACTTCAGAATAGGCATTTGTTTTTTTTTTAGCTTTTTTTTTAACTTAAACGGTACGAGAAAGAGAAAAAAGACGAATTAGCATCTCATGATTAGATAACATGAGCCATCTGCATTAATTCACCCTCCAACATGCATCAGGCTTAATAGCACTGATGTCTCCTGCAGAAGGCAAAAGTTGTTGTTTAACAACTTAATGAGTGTCATATATTATGCCGCAAGCCATATGCTGGATAAATAAACTGTAGGTGAGAGGGTTTCATCCCACAGAACATCTTCAAAAATTGTGCTTTTGTGCACCAGTCTAATAAGTGAGTGAGTGTGTATTGCTGGAGTGAATTCCGCTCATCCCTCAGCACGCTGTGTACACTATGCACAAAATGGCTGATTTCTTACACGTGGCCCAAACAAATTCGAAATCTAAAACATGCAGATGTCATGTTTGTTTTGAAATATCTTAAAGTTTAAGTATTGATATGAAAAATGATGCTATAATTAACATTCCCCTCTGATGTACTGAACATCTGCTCTTATTTAAAAACATCCAAGCAGCCATCTTTGAGGCTTCCTGACGCGCCAAGTTGCCCATATTTACTTTGAGCTAGATATACTTCGTTGTACAACTGTCTTAGTATCAGAATGAGATGTATGTTGTGCCATGAAGCCAAGGGAGTCGTTATATTTAGCGGCTCCGGAACATCCAGTTTCAGAGACTGTGTCCGCGGAGGGACAGTGGCACCCTTGTGAGTGAACAGCTCGCTGCAAGAGATGAGAAACTTTGGCAGTGAATGCGTCAGTTTGCACAAAATGAAGCCTGCCTCATCCAAGAGCATTAAGATGTGGATAAATAAATAAAACATTGCTTCCATGAGAGGAAAGGCAATGTGACAGCAAGGTTTTTTTTCCTGCTTTCATGTTGGCAGGCGCAGGCATTTTATTTTAGGATGAATCAAAATTTCCTGAAAACGCCTGCGCCAGGTGTATCTAATTATCTGACAGCGTATCCTCATTAAAAAACGGCCTTTGGGAGCAGGGTGCCCAGTTTGCTGAGTGTTGGACCACAATAAAGGTGTTCCTCAGAGCACAAAAAACACACAACGTAGCCAGCGCTTTTATAGATGAACTATCGCCACCTTTTTATGCTGTGAAACGGGCAATGTCTGCACCTGCTTAAAAAGTGTATGTAATTTCTTCAGAGAACAGTAAATGTGAATTAAATTTGTTTAATATATTCAATCTGCACACACAGTGCAACATCAGATAAACATGAATCAATAAAGAACGATAGGCTAAGAAATATGCAATGTGGGAAAAAAAAACACTATAAATTTATTAGCAGCTGTTCTGTCAGCCCTTTGCCATCTCAACCATGCCCTGATTATGTCACCTGGATGAAGTTTATAAACCATAATTACAGCTTACTCCTGATCCTCTCCGGGGAGGTGCAGCAGGCAGAAGAAAAAGTGGGTGCGCTGTCAACACAGTCACAGCAGAGCAACCTATGTTAAGGCATAATTAATGAGAAAGTGATTCGCAGAAATGCCTCTATCTAACTGGCACTGCTGACTCGGGCTCTTGGGGTCACAGTGGAGGAGCTTGTGCAACTATGAGCAAGCAGACTTGTCTCTCTTGCATACGATCCCTGGCCTTAGCTTAAATCCCATCCAACACAGATTGATGCGGGCTTGGCTCGGGGAGTAGTATCGCTCAAAAGCGAAGACGAAGGTAAAAAATTGCAGGATTCCGCTAGTTTGTGAAATGGGAACGGAGCTGGGCAAATTACGGCATGAGACATTCTTACCTGGCAATAATCCCTATAAGCTTTGCAGTGAATTCACAGCTTGACAGCAAATAATTCAAATCCACTTTTGTGATCACAACTGTCTTAACATAAAGGACGCCCAGTCAGAACCACTGCTTTCTTGAAACAAAGTGCAATTTATTGGGCAAATTTGAAATACTTTTAAGCTGCGATGTATGCTTTCACTGAGTCTAGATATCGCATTATTCAGTCATTCACTCATCGAAGATAGATAGATAGATAGA
>JAVQJG010032734.1:0-17959 GCA_036024015.1 Craterocephalus amniculus
AAAAATATAATCCATTCCAGTCCATTTTATACTTGCACACTTAAAACAAGAAAATTGTACCAGAACGCTGTACAATACAAGCAGAAGGTAGAATAGAGTTCATACAAAAGAATTTAAAAAAAGAATCAAGAATTAAGAATCATTAAGAATCACTTTTAGGTCTTCAAATGCAATTTTTTTTACAGCCATTGCAAAAATATGCAACAAAACGTGAAAAAAGCCTTTAAAATTCTTTAATTTGAACATTTTTGTTATTGCGTACATTTATAAGGGTGTCCGAAAACTTTTATCCACCACTGTAATTATTGAGTGCTTGAGGATTGTGCAATATTTTCATTGTGTCTGGTCATGCAAGATTGCATTAACACTGGTAGCTACACTCAGCAACCACTTTATTAAGTACACCTTGCTAGCGCCTGATTGGATCCCCTTTTGTCTTAAGCAGTTACACAGTTGTACCTAAAAAAGCGGCTGGTAGTGTATGCGTAAGTTGTGTTTGTGTTTGCGGTCATAACTGAAGAAATCTGTGTGCAGCATCCAATTTCTCCAAGTGGAAATCAGAGCAAATTACATTCTATTGCATGTCCATCAACTGTTTTTATATTTTATAACATTTTTGTTTTATTCATTTTTTTGCTTCCCAGAGTGGAGTCTTGATGGAGTTGTGTATCAAAGACATCGGGCAGGTAAGGTTAGACAACATCTTTCTGTTGAGGTTTGGATGCTTGCATCACTGCCGGTGATGTTCTGCTTTGTCTCCGCTGGGATCAGGACGTGGAGATGGTGCAGCTGGATGAGTGTTGCCAGGCTTTGTCCAAGCTCATCCAGAACCAGATCTTTCTCACCTCGATGGTGCACGCTCTGGAAGAGCAGAAGAGCTTCACCATCAAAGACAAGTAAGATTGCTGTGTTGTGGAGTTTCTTGCATGTAACACGCCACAGTTTTCCTCCTTTTGACAAGACCACCGACTTATTTAACTCATCATTAAGCATTGTTCCATCTTTTCTTCAGTGACAGACCTGTTTTGTTCTCTTTGCCGTTTCAGGTGTGCACTGGCTTCTCTGCTCACCGTAGCACTTCACAGTAACCTGCCGTACCTGACGGAGGTGATGAAGGTTCTTCTAAGGGATCTGATGGAGCAAAATAGCAACACACAGCCCAAACTGCTGCTTCGACGCACAGAGTCCATTGTGGAGAAGCTGCTGACCAACTGGATGTCCATCTGTCTCTACGGCTTCCTGCGGGTCTGTTGATATTTACGTCATTTGCTAATCCGTGCAAATATACTTGATCCAAAAGTGGTCAGATAGGAATTGTGCATTCTGCAGGTGCATCTAACATTTTTCTTTTGGTTTAGACCAGAATAATGACCCAGGACTTAAACAATCAAATCTTGCCTGCTTGGTTGCAAGTCAGGTTTCAATTTAATCACAATTCGTTTTTTAGGGACATTTAGTTATGAAATGCTAATTAGATTGTATGTAATTGACTAAAGCTGAATCCCAATCATAATGGGAAATTACATATTTTTGCAGCTTAAAAACACAATACTGTTTAGAAGGCAGTGTAAAAAAAATAGTTGATTACGTGGTAATATAGCTGGCAGAGATGACCTCCTGTACCATTATTTGCTTCAGCACAGCTGAAAATGCCTCTAACTGAGCACATGGTTATGTAGAGGGCGTGCAGTTTTGTCCATTAGATTGAGCAGCTTTTGCAAAATTGTCCTTCCTTCCTTAGACTAGGGTGTTAAGTTTCTTTGAAGGTCTGATGCTGCCCCAACAGATGACTAGGGCGCAGACCACAAACACTCTGCAATAAGATGTTGCATATCTTCTTTAAGAATGTAGCAAACAGAAGTGAACAAAAGTTTCCCCAGGAAGTAGTGAGAAAGGATTGCATGAAGTGTTGCAGAAAGAATTTGGGGCACATTTTGGGGTGCTTCAGGTGCTCCCCACAAATCAATGTCTTTAAGAATAGATAAAACAGATGCTCCTTAAAATAAACTCCCTCATAAAACTTCGTAGAGATGCTTTTCAGTGACTTTGGATGCAAGAAGAGTAGTTTCATACATTTCAGCCACTGAAACAGGAATATGTTCATAAGAAAACACAAAAACTAAAAACAGTCATTTTATTTGTGCAACATTTCAGCTTTCTTCCTATTTTTATATAATAAGCTTTTCCTGGTTTTATTTCTTCTTTCAAAATAATTCTAGCGAAGCTCAGAAAATTCTTATTCTAATTATTTGCATATCTGAAAGTCCCAAGTTATTGCACAGTTCCTGCAACCAGTATGTTCTGATAACATCTCTCTCTCTCTCGCTGAATATATGATTAAATTAACACGTTTTTTCCCCACCACAAGGATCAGAGCAAAACAGTACAACTTAAGACACCCTGTTTTCCCTTTCGTTGACAGCGAGGATATGAAACAAACAAAGCTAACCAGCCCATTTTTTAGTCAACCCTTAGTAACTGCACTGGATCAGGTCAGCCCTCCCTCAACCCCAAACAGGATGAAGATATAGAAACAAAGTGAAGTGGAGATAAAGAGCAAATAGACCAAAATGTCACAACCATTATATCCCATACAACAACGTTTTGCTGCTGGTTTGCAAGTTAGCATGTTAACGCAGTTAAAAAAAAAACCTTGGCCAGATGCTAACTGGTAACTAAAAGCCATTTCAGACAAACAGATGGTTTGCATAAGATTAGCATGAAAGTTCAAGCGTCTTACACTGATCTGTACTGGTAGAAATATTGGGGAACTGCGTGTTGCAGCTTGAGGCGGGTTGCAAATGGGTTTGTCACTAAAAGATGGAGCCTTCATAGCGGTCAGCGTGAGAAGCAAGGAGATAGGTTTTTCAGAAACCTTTTTATAGGGTTAACCACATTTTGCTGTCTATATTAAATTGCTCAAATAACGCAAGAAAGATTCTGTAAAAGGAAGCATCACCATGGTTACAAACATTGACTGTTAAATTAAGTGGAAATAACAAGGGAAATGAAGAAATTGAATACTATCTTTGGAGAGTTGACATCAGCAAAGTGTTAGTGTGCATCACACGTTTAATGATTTTAATCAATGCATCTTGGTTATAAAATCATCACTTTTCAGTTAGTTTATCCTGCTGTTTTATACATGTAAAAACCAAAAAGAAAAAAACCTAACGCAAATGTTTCTTTTACAATAAGCTCATAAGTCATTTTGTGCAGGAAACTGCCGGCCAGCCCTTGTTCCTCATGGTGAGCGCTCTGACGCAGCACATCGCCAAGGGGCCGGTGGACAGCGTGACAGAGAAAGCTCTGTACACGCTCAGCGAGGACTGGCTGTTGTGGCAGGCTCCAGACTTCAGCTCCCTGGTACACACACACACACACACACACACGAGTCCAGATAGTAGTTTCTCTGGGTGGTACTTTTCTCTGTCAATGCCTCAAAACTTCAGCCAAACTTCCACATGTCGACCACATTGTTGGTACTTCCTGATTCTCTGTTCCTTTTTTTGTCTTTTGGCGGGTTGATTAGTACAGAAATTAGACTTAGCTCATAATGAGCTTCCCAGTAGTGTGATATATAATCACTATTCTCATATTTATCTACTGGCTGCACACAACAATTAAGGACTGACCTCCTCTGTGCGTTTTTACACTCCTTTATGGAACATGAGAAGCATATTGGATTTAAAAAGGAGCTGCTTTATTTACCACATTCTTTAGGTTCTCTTGCAAAATTAATTTCCAAAAACATTTTGGAACCTTGAAATACTCAGAAACAGATCATCTGAACGCTTAATTCTTAGCATGAAAGACGGGTTGTCATTGTGGACATCTTTCAAGGAACTCAGTTAAACAGAGAAACAAAACTTACTCATGTGTGGGTGGTGTATGTATAGAAGTGTTCATGAGTTCACGTATCCCGGCAGAATTTATGGGGTGAATTTATGGAGTGGTTGAGTGAAGCCCAACTGTGTTTTCTCTTTTCAAATCATAACAACAAAAACTACCCTAATGATCCTGATCAAAAGTTTACACACACTGATGATTTTGGCCTGGTAACATGCATGCAAATGGGTTTGAATGGTTATTAAGTGTACCCATCCTCAGCTGTGAGCTGTGTGCTTATAATCAGCGTGTGTGGATAAAAGGTCTGAGTATCTGGGCTCCTGAGACCTGACAGATCCTTGCATCTTTCATCCAGTGCTGCACTAATAACACATGGAGAAAGCAAAAAGAATTTAAAGGGATCTGTACGGAACTGTAGGGAACTGTATGGAGCACGTGAAAGGATGGGGGGGAGGATCCATCTTGATTACCACTGATAATAATAAGGTCACTTAAAAACAATTTAAAAAACAAAGAAATACAATATTAAAGTAGCTTAAAAACAAATAAAAACAGGTTGTGAACAGTAGGAATGTGTGGAGATGCCGTTGGATGTCATAGGCAGTTTTGAACAGATGTGCGCAAGAAAGTATCTGGTGGACAAGAAACTACCTTGCAATGCTTTGGTCCCTTGTGCACAAAGGGCATCCATTCATTTTAGTAGAAATGTATAAAAGGAATATGAAAAGATATCCAAGTACTTGAAAAATCTATCAAAATGAGATTCTGTTGATACCAACCCGCAGAGGTAGACAATTAAAAAAGTCAGCGGTCATTGATATTAAAGACAATATGTAGTAAGAACTGCGGTGTGTTTCAATCAAGATCATTTGGGTAATGTATGTTGCCATATTTAGAAAGAGTAAACACAGTTTGGGTGAAGCAAATTATTGTCAGCCACTAACCATGTGTGAAAAAAAATGTTTTTCTCCCATTCATATTCTCTAACAAATGGTCAAAATAAAAAATCCTATTCTGCTGGTAGTGTAAACCTTTGAACACAACTGCATGTATATTAATTTGTATAAAGACAAATTTGCTCCCGAGGTGTCCTCCTCTGTTTACTTCTCAGGCTTCTCCTTTTCCTCTGCTGCTTCCCTGTTTCGACCCACAGCACAACAATCATGACAATCTAACAAACCGCAATCTCACTTTGCAGCTCATTCCCATTCATTAGATGCTGCGGGCATTATCCTCTGAAGGGTTGAGGGGAATAAAATCGATACGAGCTCTTATTCACCACACCTCCCTGGAAACGAATCTGCAGCTGGATTTTATTTTTGCTTCCTAATGTTTGACAGAATGAAGCAGCTTTTTTTGTGGCGAGGCTGTGAAAACTGTTTTTTCTACACGTGTATGGAGCAGCGCTGACTAGAAAAGCACTACAGGACATTCACGCATTCATTCTAGCTTAGAATCAGTTCTGTTCATTCTGTTTGTGTGAATGTATAAATGATTAATGAATTGTGAAAAATGGGGCAAAAGCTCTGATGCAGTCACTCTTGTGTGCACATAGTCACTGCTAGTAACAAGGAAATGAGACATCGGCAGCTTCCATGTTTCTGTTTCCAGAAGCTGAAAGTGCTGTTTGCGGTAGGCAACGAGGGGGAGGTGAGCGAGCCGCTGGAGGTGGACGCTCTCAGCTGCGACACCGTGGAGCAGCTCAAAGAGAAAATCCTGTCCACCTTTAAGGCCAAGTTTGGTTTCCCCTACAACACCTCCCTCAGAAATGTTTACGCCGGTAAGTAATTCAGACATAACACCTCACGATGGTGGCGTGGTTCAACCAGCAGACAATGTGGATCATAAATGACACGTTGACATATAAACAATCGTCAGAAAACAGTCATCCAGGTCATGCTAACAGAGCTGAAACGAAGGCAACTGGATTTCTTTCTCTTCAAATCAAACATCAGCTCAGTGGACGGTTGCATCACGTTCACCACGGAGGATGTGAAAGTTAGCCAGCTGCCTTTCCGGACTCTGCTGTGTGCTTTGATGAGGATGGAAGTTTCAACACGGAAAACAGCCACTGGAAAAACATTTGACTCAACTTGTTTCAATAAAATATTTGGATTCAGTGGAAAGAGGATACATTTATCCACAAATGTCCTCCTTTAACCTATTATTAGCCTATACATAGTTGATTCAAATCTGTGGAAATGTGTGACGTGATCAGATTGTGTTCATCAAGACATTTTTTGTGTGTGCATGGCTGGGAGTGTCTGAAAATCTTTACATGGATCTTTACCAAACAACATTTCTGTGCATTTCATATCCAGCAACACACTGAGGCAGAAACCGTTTTCCCTGATAGATTAAAAAAACAAACACAAAATGAGTGGAGTTGTCCAGAACAGTGTTTTTCAACCACTGTGCCATGGAGCACTAGTGTGCCTTGAAAGATTGTCAGGTGTGCCTTGGGAAATTATCTACTTCCACTTAATTGGCCTAAAAAACATTTTTTGAAGACAAATTACTTGATATATTTGATTTCTTTTTAAGAAACTTTGACAAGGACTTCATATAATTAACAGAGGCTACAGAGTTTAATTTTGAACATTTCTGTGTGGTGTACCTTGTCATTTTTCTATGGAAAAAAAAAACATACTTTGGCCCTAAAAAGGTTGAAAAACACTGGTCCAGACTTCCACATCAGAGAAACCATCAACCACTTTATAAGCGCAAGGTCCAACACAGAAGAGTCAGCTCCTCAGGTCAAAATTCAGCCGTCCACTTGCATCTTAAAAAGGACAAGGGACACTGATATGCACACTTTGGACGAGGAAGAACAACAAAAGATGCCACCTATGTTAAAATGTGAAAAAAAAGGGATTCCCCTACTGGGCCCCCTTTATTCTCCATCCCAGGCAGTTTAGTTACCATTCACACCTAAGCCTGGAAGTCCTCACCTCTCAGAGACAAGAAGTCCATTTGCCTTCGGTTCAAGCTCTAGATGACAAAGATTCATATATGAGTTGAAATTAACCAACAGATTTCCACAAATAAGAAACAACCTTTTCAAGCCATTGTCTCTTTTCCCCCCACAAGAATTTGAGAGGGATGGATCATATATCCCTCTGCAAGAAGTGGATGCCAGCTCTGAAGTTATCGGGGAAGTGACGATGCTCAACACGCTCAAGCATTACAAGGTGAGATGATGAATTAAAGCAAACGCCTCACATTACCACAAGCACGTGAAGTCCTCGCTGTTTTTGTTGCTGCTATTAAAGATGAACATTTATTTTCAAGTGTAGGCTTTTCCTCTTGTAACAGCAAATCAAATTTAAGCCGGGCGATTAATGCCAGTGGGAGGAAATGGAAAGCTCCTCTCTGTCTCACTTTGTTATTACAGCTTGTTGGAACAGAGCATTGTTATAGGAAGAAAAACTGATGGACAGTGTGGTTGCTAATGGCTCCATAATGCATCTGTGGGAAAGAGAAACTCTTCCAGAGTGTTATCACAGCCGGGGGACCTGAACTGTGCCAGCCGTGCTGCATCATCTTTCTTCCACATGATTAATCACATAAGAAACATTTTGAGTATGAGAATCTGGCTCCACTGTTTTAGGTTTTGCATCCCAAAAGATTTCCAAAACATTGGGACATGGAGTAAAACCCAACAGAGTGCAATGGTTTGCTAATTTCATGAATCAGTATTTCATCACAGCAGCGCAATGCAAACATGTTGAATGTTAAAAGGGGAAACTAATAATACTCTGTCATTGATTTGAATACTAATTCAGCTTGAATTCTACAGCATCAATGACCCTGTTCCAAAAAGGCGAGGGCAGGGACAAATGTGTGTCTTTACTGCAGAAATTAGAGCGATGCCCAACAACTGTCTATGTGACAGCGCCAATGAAACCAGAAGACCACCAGACAGGAAATAAGTTTTCACCAGTTTCCTGTGAAGAAACCCCAGAGAGCAGCCGGGATTTGTTTCAGCTGCCAAGCAAAGCCCCCTGGCACTAGTGCTCTGTGCAAACTGTCACACACCAACCACATGAATCAGAAGCGTTACTTTAGAAAGCAAATGACCTCTTTCATTCTCTAATTATTCACTTGTTCTCAGTCATCTTCTGCCTCATAAGACAGTTTACTGTAGTTTTGAAGATGATTTGCGCTGACTGAGTAAAGATCTGGACGCGAAAAGCCTCTTTTGCCCTCCGATTGTAGTTGTATGCAGGCCTGCTTGACATGCATTAAGTAAATAGGCCACTGTGGAGCAGCTTCAGAATTATGTTCATCAATATGAAATTGTGAAATTTGAATAAATATTCAAAGCGGGAAAAAAGACAGAACTGTTCCAGAAGCAGCAGAGCTGTGAACAGATGGTAGAGACAGGTTATATTTGATCTGAGGTCCTCCAGACTTCAGAGCTTCCTCCAGTTATCCTTCCAGATACAGCACTTGGCATTGAAGACTTTCACTCTTTACTTTCAGCCTTCCTCTTTAAAACTGGAATCCTTTACATTGGAATATCCTTTAGATTTCTAAATTCATTGATCTCCAAGTTGAAACTGATCGCTCCAACCTTTCAGGGAGATAAACCTGCAGCTTGTTGATCATCAGCCAGTCCTCCATCACCCTGTGTACCTCTCTTTTTTAATCCAAAACTGAAAAGTCTTCCTATCAGGAGGTTTGATCACTTTACAGACAGACTCTAGATGTTTAATTTCAGTACAGCTGAGTTCCTAACAGACACCAGACTGGTGCATCTCAGAGGTTTTCCAACCTTAAGTTTGTCTTGACAGTCCGATTTAAGAATCAAAGACTGTTGTCCCTAAACAAAACTTAAAGGATAACCAGTGAACCCCAGTGGATGTTAGGTTTTGTTCCTGATTCACCACATAAAGGTGTTACTGGAAGGTTTAAATATGATTGCTATGCAATAAACCAATTAGGCTACGCAAACACACAAACAAGTCACCTTATGGTGAACTTCTTTTACTCTTTATCTTACAACAAGAAGGCTGGACATCTCTCTGATTCGTGTTTAAAAGAAATTTGCCTTCAGCTGCTTTAATTGGGGCCTACCTTTAATGACCCGATCCCTTGTGTCTGCTGGTCCCACAGTCGTTCCCAGACCTCTGGACAGCCCTCCCGGCGTCTACCAGCCTGTTCTCCTTTTAGTTCAATTATTGGGGCGAAGACATTCATGCAAAATAAACTGGGAAGAAGGATAATAAAACAATACATCACTTGTGGTGTCTTTTTTTTTCTTTTTCCTCGTTGATCTCTCTCCACCACACCTGACTGCCAATTATCCAAATTGCCAACCGCACCTGTCCCCGCCTCCACAGCCTGATAGCCTATCATGTAGCGGGACAGTGCCGTCACATGTGTTTTGGTATGTGCTTTTATTTATATGAGGTTCCTCTAAAAAGCCACTTTTGTTTCCAAATTACTGCTGAACTCACAGTCATTGTTGATATTGTAGAAATATAACAGTTAACTCTTAAAATCCTTATCAGTGGCTTCAAACTCCTGATCATCAGAATCTCTGAACATCTGTATTCCACATGCACTAAGCTTGTAGTCCTTTAAGATCCGCATTTCTACACAAGTAACTACTAAAATGTGAATAAAAACCAACTGCTGTTTACGTCTTTTCTACTTTGTACTGATCCAAATCTTTGAGTTCTCTTATTATCAGGACTTCATTTACCTCTCCTAAAGATACAGCAGCTGGCCTCCTAAGTTTCCAGATGTTAGCAGCAGAGCAGATGCAACACATGTAAAAATAGACTTCTCCCAAATACTCCCCAGACACACTGCTGCTATCAAATTAAGGAGGAGCGAATATTTTATTATGAAATTGTAATATGAGCCACTTTCAACATTTTTTTTAGAATAAGGGTTGTGTTTGTGGCCAGAGTGTGAATGAATGCAGCCAACTTAGTGTCATCTTCTTGGACGTGAGCATGAAGATTTCTGACCTGCATTTGTTGCTGTTCAGCCATGTTGTTTGCTTGTGAGGCTGCACAGCCTAAAAAAACTGAAAGAGTCATTTGAATGGAAGCTCTTATGTGCATTAAACTCTCTTTCCTCTTGCAGGTTACAGATGGAGCAACTATCAAAGTGCTTTCACAGAAAAGTCATCCTCCTCTGTGCCCACAGAAGAGCGTGAAGGGTAAAAACTGAACACAGGACACAATCTGTGGAGATCTGCCTTTATAGGCTTTGCATTTCCCCATATTTTCATCTTTAGATTTAAGATTAAATGATGTACATTTGATGCATGTCCTGTTTCCCGTTGCCTTTTCTTAATCTAGCTTCTTTTTTGTTTTCCTGTAGACGAGGAGAACTTCTGTAGAAAATACTTCCATCTGGTAATTTGTTTTATGTTTGTAAAAGGGAGTTGTGTACACATACTTCAGGCTTGTTCATCTACTGACTCATGTGTTCTGATCCAGATTGATCCAGATGTAGACGAGGACCAAAGAAAGAGCCCGGAGAGGAAGAAGCTGAAAGTAAAAGAAGTTCATCTCACCAAGCTGCTCTCCACCAAGGCAAGAGGAAGCAGTCACAGGGCGCCAGTTTGCTGATACAAACTGAGACAGGCTATAGCAGAAGTGATACCGCAGTCTGCCTCTTATGTGGTTCTTTTTAACTGCGGCAGCAGCATTAAGTCATGTGCTATTTTGTGCCTTGCACACAATTCAAAGTAGACGCATAGACTGTCACAGTTGCTTAACGGCATGGTGTAGGTTTAAAAGAGCTAAAGATTATACATAAAGGAGCAGAATAAGACAAAATATCACACAAGTAGACGGTGCGTTCCTAATTAAAAACATTCACACATGCAAGCCATTTCCCACAAAGCACATCCCCCTCAGATTGCACGGAAAATAACAACAGCCTTAGAGCATTAAGTGCTTTTAGTGTTCAGCTCCGAAGGAGAAAAACAGGAGGCCATGCTTTAATTTTCCATTTTTTTCAAGCAGGAAACATTATTGACTGTGGATAGTTGTGCATTCATTATTAACTTTGAAACTTGACGCTCATCTGGTTGCTCTCTCTCTCTCTCTGTCTCTCTCTGTTTCTCTCTCTCTCTCTCTCTCTATCTCTCTCAGGTTGCAGTTCATTCATTTGTGGAGAACCTCTTCAGGTCCATCTGGGGGATGATGCCTGGCAGAGCTCCACCAGCTGTCAAATTCTTCTTCGACTTCTTGGACGCACAAGCAGACAACATGAAGATCTCTGACCCAGATGTCCGGCACATCTGGAAGACCAACAGGTAACAGCTCGCAGTGTGAGAGGTCAAAGCAAACGCAAGGGGCTGCAGTGGGTATGATACTGTGCAAGTCTGCCGATGTCATCATGCTGAGAAAACGTCTCCCTCTCTGGTTCAGTTTGCCGCTTCGCTTCTGGATCAACATCCTGAAAAACCCGCAGTTTGTTTTCGACATGGAGAAGACTCCACATTTGGACGGCTGCCTGTCAGTCATCGCTCAGGCCTTCATGGACTCTTTCTCTCTCAGCGATATGCAACTGGGGAAGGTAGACTGCATTAAAAATATGAGCAGAAGAAGTAGGCTACAGGAAGTTATTTTTCTCTTATATATTTTTGTGGAAGGTAATATTTATCAGTTCTATCGTGTGTGACTTGTGGGTAAGGGTGACCTAGCAGGCAACAGGAGTGGGGTTGTTTACGGTTGCTTGTACACAGACTATTTTGAGAGGTGACATTATAACTTGATATCAGATGCCCTAGAAGGCCCAGGTTCAGGAATAGCAATGACAGTAAGCAGAAGGAAATATCAACCAATGGCATGAATTGATGGTCTATATAAGATGGTATGAAACGTTTGATCTGGGTCTTTTGATTCCGAAAGAGGGCCACTCTGTTCGATTAATTAAAAGAATCATTAAGACCTCTGTCTGCAGACTCTTTGTCCATCAGCAGCGTCGATTGATAAGAAGTAAACTACAACATTTTGAGATAGGAGGTGGAGTTGGACTGACACAAAGTCCCAACAAAGCAGAAATGGTTTAAAATATGCTACATATTCTTAGTAACAATCAGATTTAATTCAACAGTTCCAATAAATTTAACCAGTTATCCTTAAACTGCTCAAATGTTTCTTTAACAGCATGTGTGGTAACAATTTCCTGCTTGAAGGTGAACTCCTCTAGAATTTTCCATCTATCATCAGCAGTTTCCCAGTCCCTGGCCATGAATAACTCCCAGCAGCATGATGCTCCCACCGCCATGCTGTGGAGGTTTCCAGCTCCTCTGTTTATTTCCCAACTTGCACGGGCTGGCAGATTTAGTAACGTTTTTTTAATGTTGGCATATTTGGTCTATTTTGTAACGATGGATTAACTGTGGGTTTGTCCAAGTTTCCGATTATTTTCGTTTTTAATGACTCAAGCTCTATTTTACCTCATCCCAACTTTTTTTGCTGACCGATGTGTTCTTATGTGGTGTTACTCTTAATCTGTTGGAGCTGTAGTATAAACTGTGATCATGTGACACTTACTATAGATGGCAGGCAGACAGTTGCATCTTATTTAACCAATTACATGACTTCTAGTGTAACTGGGTGGTGAATGCAAATGCACACACTTGTTTTACGCTTCTTAAAATGTACAATTTCTTAATTTCATCACACCCCTCTGAGTTTTATTTTACCATTAACTCCACACTCTGCAGTGTGCTCCTCAGATAACCTTATATATGTTTTTCCATTCCAGCATGCACCAACCAACAAGCTGCTCTATGCCAAAGAAATTCCCAAGTTCAAACAGGAAGTTAAGATGTATTACAAATACATCAGAGAGCTGACACCGATCACAGATGCTGAATTCAAGGAATTCCTGCAGGAAGAATCAAAGGTAAAATGTGTGAATTCTAGTGCTTTTATGAAAATCTTGAACAAACTTGTGCAGAGAAAACACTGAGTGGTTAACATTTCTGGAAGTTTTTAAAAACCTCCGATCCGCTGTAAATAGTTGTGAATGGATTTTCTTTTTAGAAACATGAAAATGAGTTCAACGAAGCTGCAGCCCTCAAAGAAATCTACAAATTCATCCAGCGGTACTTCACAGAGGTCAGTGCTTCATCCTACTTCTGTCTCAACTTCTTTACCTTCCTGTTTGATATGAAACCAAACAGAAAGTCCTCATACATTAGCAAACCGGATGTTTTCACATTGTGTTGACAACCGTCTCCACTTGAAATGCATTTTAGTGGCAAATGTGTTTTTCCTTCCATCATTTCTGGGTAATTTCTGAAACAAAAATGGATTAATTGAGCTGGATTTTGTAAGAGAAAAACTTGAGCTGTTGCGATGGAAGATTAAAAGGAGAGCAAATTGGCTTACAGAGTCTTATCTTACACACTTCTTGATCTCGTGACTGGCATAAAGGGGAAGTTTCAACATGTTACAAGTGTGAAGTGGTTTCTGATCTGACGATAGGTGTCCTGTGCCTGCACTTTGCCATTTCCTTGATGCATAGGAGCTGTGGACAGCAGCCAGCACAGTTCTCCTGTGAAACTGGGACAGTAGATGCATGAAACGCCCTATAGAAACGAGTCATTTCCTTTCATTGGAGTTGATTGAAACTCACCATAATTTTGATTCTATAATCGGTCATGAATTTGTGATTCACATGTTCAGTTTGGCTTTATGAACCAAAAAGCAGTGGGCATTTTTAATGATGCATTCGGAAAATTATTAGAAGATCCGCCTTTTAAAAAAAGTGACATGTGTTTTCTGCAGATCAAAGAGAAGCTGGACCAAAATGGCGCCCCCGCAGAGCTGTCAGAGCAACTACAACATGTTAAAGATTCATTTGATGGACTGAAAAGCTGTTCCTGGAACTGAGTCATCTGCCCCTTAAACTCATGAACTATGACACAATGACAGAAGTCTTGGAGCACCGGACACAGGACTGATGAGGCAGCATTTGTCTTCCCCTGCTTCTAACATCTTTACTTTTTTTTTTTTTTTTAACCCTTTTGATAAAATAATTAAAAGGGAATCTTTATATAAAAAAAGGTTCTCTGGGTGTTCAGGGTTAATTCTGAAAATGAATGAAGGTTTTGCCACATCTGTAGGCGAAAGTGAGAGCTTTTATAAAACAGACATCATAGCAGAGCAGATTAGTCTCTAATGGACTTTCACTTCCAAGCTGCAAGTGCATGATGGAAAAAATGAGATGCCAAAGTCAGAAGCTTACACGCGTAAGAAAAAAGACTGAACTGTTCATCATTTCATTGCAGTTCAATGGAAACAGTCTTTACAATTAATGTGCAATTTACATGTTTTAACAGCACCTCAGTATGAAAAAAAAGTTCTTTAAATGGCTTAACAAATATAAATTAGTGTCGCCATACAAAAAAACTGAACCCTGAGAACATGATTTCTGTTTTTTAAGGTGACGATGCATCACAACATTTGGAAGACATGTAAACACATGAGTCCCTTCCATTTTAATAATAGTGTACCATTAAATGTTTTAATTTTCATAAAATCATCCTTTGGGATGTGCAGGGTTCAGACGTCTGGCTGTGAAGTTGCCTCCCGATCTTTTTGCATCACAGATCCCAGTTCTTCCAGCTGTTGCTGCTGAACACTTTCTAGATTCTCCAGCCTCCGGCGCAGCAGAGAAAACTCGCCCTCCTGCAGCACAGAAAGGAAGTTAAGATGTAAGGCAAACGATCCAACACTTTTAAAGTTTTATCTGAGCGCGGACACTAAGGCCATGGTTTACTAAGATCCCCAGCAGAGCGTAAAATTGCATCACTGCAAACAGATTGGGTGCGTTGCGTTTCCATGACGTCTATGTGATCAGCAAAGATTGATTGTGTAAATGATAACAGTCATAGAGTCTTATTTAAATGAGGATTTAGCTTGCACGATTGATTCACTATGAAGAAAAACAAGCAAAAATTTGAACCAGTATACATAGAAATATGAGTTGAAGAGGCAAATAGAAATAAAGCAAAGACATTATAATGTGACCAGGACTGTACAATGGGAGGACAAAAAAGTCAGTGCAGTCAAAAAAACAGGATCAGATGAGGTTAAAAACAGCTAAAGAAACAAATAACCCTTATAAAACCTCAGCAAATGAGGCAGGTTAGAAAACAACAGAAGAAATTTCTGTGACCAACACTGATCAACAGGAGCAGTTGACTTTCTGTGAGGGGCAGAAAACTGAACTACCGGGGTCATGTTAGAGCCGGCTGTAGAACACAGTATGTGTGCAGACTGAAACGTTCCATTAATAACATTGTTATTGACAAAAATAAAAAAAGGAACTCACCACTTCGACCTTTGTCTTAACCACAATTTTGAGCATATCTGAGCCATTTGACACCTTCAGAAGCATAGGCGCAAATCGGTTGCACGTTGAGTAAGCACACGTTGCATATAATGCTGATTTATTTACATCTACTCATCCTAGTGTTTGTGTATTCTGGGAGAAAGACTCAGAATATTCATTCAAAGGCAAAGGCCCAAAATGATTGTGTCACTATTTTGCCTGTTAAACAGCCCCACAGTTAGTAAACCAGCAACAGCATGTTTGGTTTTTATCAAGTTTGTGCGTGATTTAACATGTGCAAACCTTCAACAAATCAGAGCCTAAGGATGCAATGATTTGTAGATCATCCTGTTTTTTTAGCCTGTTTCATGGAAAGTGTTTGCTCATTTTAAAGAAAGTGTTTCAACATCAGATCTCTTTATGGAAAATATGGATTTATGAGATTTGTAACTTATAGGATTATTTTATTTTTTTAAACAGCATTTAAAGAAAATAAAACATTTTCAGATTTGTGGTAAAGCTATGGTTCTTTCACTGTTTACAATCATGTCCTACCACATACTGACACACTGAAAATCAGCCCAGAGAGGGGAGGGGGTGGGGAGGGTGGGTTGGGGGGTGTTATCAAATGCTTCCACTTCCTTTAAATGCCTCAGCCTGCGCTGCAATCTTGTCTACATCCTGCTGCAGTGTGATTCTTCCAGCTGGTCATCCTGCTCAAATAAGTGTACATTTGGTGCTCACCGGGTCGTTAAACAACGGTCCCTCGGACCCAATGAGGGGGAAGGGAGTAGGTGAGGATGTCAGAAGCGCTGGGCCCCCACCGAAAGGACCCTGGCCTCCAAGGAGGAGGCGGCGAAACTCGTTGTGCCGTCGCTGCAGCTCCTTCAACCGTCGGTGGAGCTGAGCTTGCTCCTCTGAGAATGTTGAACGTCTGCACAAACAACAAATTTCCATTGTTAACTCAGCTCAACTATGAAATAGCAATCGCTCGAGAGAGTCATGACATTTAAGTCGATGTAACGACACAGCAGGTTTACCAGTTTCTTGCAAGTGATAAAAAGCGAGAATTTACTTTTTAGCTGCAGCAGCTTCCAGTTCCAGCTCCTCAACTTTGGCCTCCAGCAGCTGGATCTTATCCTGTAATTTCTTCTCTTTGTTTTCCGTCTGATTTTTCCTCTGCACAACATAAACATCAACTGCAGCAGCTTTCAGAAAAACACAAGCTTTTATTTTTGGGTCAGAACACTCAGTCAGAAGCCGTACCTTCTTCTGAGCCGCTGCTGCTCTCTGCAGTTTCTCTTTCACCTGAGTATACTTCTGCTGCAGCTCAGCCTCTCGCTCCTGCAGCTTGTGTTTCTCCTCCAACCACTCCACCCGACGGTCCTCCACCAACCTAAAACGAAGAAAAAAAATCAGCAAAACCGTTTTAGACCAGATAAGGATGAAAACTAGACCAGTGTAATTTACTGGACTGAACCTCTCTGCCTCGTGTTGGCTCCTCTCTGCCTGGGCCCGGGCTGTCCTCAGCTCCTCTCGGACTCTTTCCAGCGATTCCTTCAACCGCTGGTTTGACTCCATCAGGCCACTCTCAGAGTGTGACAGTGTGCCCAGCTGGACGCCAAGCTCCTGGTTGTGCTGTGATGTCAAACAAACAACACACACATTTATTGATGCCAAAAAACAACCTCCTATCTAAGAAAAAAGAAGAACTAATATTTTGACTTGCCCGCTGTAGGTCAGCAATGTCTGCTTTCTGTCTCTCAAGCTCCTCCAGCTGTGAGCTCTGCTGCTGTACTTTAGTTCTAAGAAACAGAAAACATCAAATGTTCATGACAAACTTCCTTTTCGCTCAAACAGATGCACATAAGACTTCATACCTTGTGTGTGTGTAATAATGCAAAGATTTATGCCAATAGTGAAGCACAAGTAGGAACAGAAACTTAACAAAGATCCTCTCTGCATTGTTTCAGACCACAGAGCTGCTGTTTGCAGCACATCCTCTCACAACCTCCTGTTTGATCTCTTCCAAATCTGTTTCATCTATTTGGAGGGGTGTTCTGCAGGCAGAGTGTGTTAACAAAGTGGAAGGATCTCAGATCACGTCACGTCTCAGCTGACCTCATGTTCTGCAGCTCTCTGCGAGCCAACTCTTCGCCTTGCTGAGCGCTGCGGACACGCTCCTCCCATTCGTCCTTCAGAGCCTGACCTGAAGCGTCCTGCAGCGCCCTCTGCTGTTCCATTGCTGCCAGGCGGTTCTCCAGCTCCAACCTTACCAGTGACACAAAAAAAAACATTTAAAATGCTACGGAGAGTACCAGAAAAAAAACCCTGAGCTCTACAGAAACTAAAACGCTCTTCATTGTTTTCTTACAAACAAATTCTCACTTTTCCCCATGGAGAGTTGCTATTTTGCGGAACTCCTCCTCCCTGGCAGTCTGCACCTTCCTGACCAGCTCCCTTTCTTTTTCCACCAGAACCTCTTTGTGCCTTTCTACAGCCACCTTCAGCACCTCCACATCTGCCTGTAGACCTGAAACACATAAGATAACAGTGATGAGTCGGGAAGATGGATACTTTGTTCACCTGTTGAAACAACAAGTCAGGACCACGTTTCCCAATAACGATGAACTTTTGGAATAACGAAGGAACTTAAGTGGGATCTAACGACCGATCGTTAAAATTTAACGTGCGTTTCCCAAACATGCTCGTAGAGACAACGTCGGTAAGATCATCTTAAGATCATTCGTAGCGGGTGGAGCTGTCCACGAGCTTGTGCTGAACGTGAGTG
>JAVQJG010032738.1:0-13186 GCA_036024015.1 Craterocephalus amniculus
CCTGTGAAAGTGTGTGCTGTTGTGTGTGTGTGTGTGTGTGCGTGTGTGTGTGTGTGTGTGTGTGTGTGAGAGAGAGAGAAGTCTCAGCTTTCTGTAAAGTCCCCTGATACAGCTCATGGCTCACAGGCAGGGTGAGACAAGGATTATATGTCTTTTTTTGGCACTTCTGACCCAAAAAATGTTTTACGATGAACCAAAACATCTCTGGACATAAGATTAATGAGGTGATTAATTCATTGTTATCACTTTAATAATAAAAAAATGTCATGCTGAATAATTTCATTATCAAATCCAGATTAAATAAAAGACTTGCGGTTGAAAAATGCGGCAGCGCAGATGGAGTTTATAAAAATATAAGCAAGTAGTTAAAAGATAGATATGGTACTACAAAGTGTGTCTTCAAAGAACGTTTGTTGATCAGCGCAACGCAGTAATAGGTTTTATTTGCTTCATTCGCATGACAGCCACAAAGGTGTTACAATAGTGTTTTTATGAGGTAAAATTTTTCGGATGCATAATCATGAACTGTTACAGTAAAAGAAACCGATCTGTATTATTTTAGATACGTTCAAAGTGATTAAACATTTAACTAATCATTCCTCTGCCTGGTCAAAAAATATGGAAACAATAGTCTTAGGGGGTTTCTAAAGAAATGTAGAACAGTATTTAAAAGCATTTTCATCCAAGTAGCTACTGTCAGGAAAGTAAAATGTAAAGGTTTTGTGTTGTATGGACAGTTAAGAGATATGTGATTTGCTGAAGGTCAGTAATGGCTTAACTTGCTCCATCATTACTGTCGTATATCAGGCTGCTGTCAAAATACTTCAAAATAAACTTTGTAAAGTGAGCTATTATACCATACTAAAGGTAATGTCTGTGTGCATGTTTATTCTAGGTACAGTACCAGTCAAATGTTTGGACAACCCTGCCCTTTCTAATTTAATTGTTGTGTTTAAACTTTTGACTGGTGTTGTACAAACTTTTGTTACTGTATTAACGACTGTGCTGTTTTCACCATCCACTCCATTTTTATGATAGTTTCAGTGTCCATAATTGTGTTCTTTTTTCTTTAACTATGATAAAGGAAAGGGAAAGTCTAGGGTCCCTTCTCCCAGAAGGATGCCATTTCCAAACCTTTTCTAAAATGTCTACATCACTTATGTCTACCAGGGTGGTGGTGCCTTCCTCTTTTATGATTAAATCCTTTAATAGATTGTGCGTTTAAAAAAACACAGAGAAGTAAATGTGGGACTGTACCAATGCACTTGTCACTCAAACATGGGATTTCATGATGCAAAGGGCCCCCTGATAAACATGATGTTGTCACAACTTGAAAGTGCAGAGCATTTGGTTTGATATATTTTATTGACTCATCCTCAGTCTTTAATTGTATCCGGCATTGGTTTTGTAGCCAGAAGGATTAAAAAGTGACTACCTGATGGATCTTGGACTGATTTCCTTAACATTATTTTTCCTTTTAATTCAGTATGAGATTAAATTGTCAGATGATCCCTGGCATTTTATCTGATTTTTTTTCCTGCTCCACTGGATCCATAAGGGATGACGTCTGCTTTCATCTTTTCTTTTCATCACATCACTGACAAGATCCAAACCCAATGTGAGAGCATCATATTTGTAATAGCCCCAATCATGCAGGAATCACCCTCCAATAATGGGACAGCCAAACATTATGGTGTCATTTTTTGAAAGGACACCCTTTTACTCTCCATGACCTTTTGCAATCTGATCATATTAGACCAAGTTCGAACCATTTCATTGGATTGGTTCGGATGATAGATAAAGAAGTGGTGATTAAATTTGACTCTTTATCAACTATTCAGTGGGATGCAACAGAGTTAATGAAAATATTCACATTTTTTTCCTATAGTTTTACCTGCAAAAATAAGCTGCAGCTTCTGGTGTTTCTTCATTGTCATACAGTTATGCAAGCTGGCTCTACTCTTAATTTATTTTTTATACCCCTGTTGTCGTTTTGTTGTTGTTGTTGTTTTTATTTATTTTTATTTGTGCTTTTTTTATAACAGAAGTCCTAATTTCATACAACTAACTAGTAACATGAGCTGGTATGGCAATAAAATTTCCTTGAATCCTTGAATGCTTACGAGACTTATGAGATTAATGGATTTATAAACTTTTAAATACCATGACTTTGTTGTTATCTTTGGACTGTTCATCGTGTTTTTAAAGGTACTTTTTATGCACATCTTAGTCAAATTGTGCATTTTAAAAGGTGGATGAGAAAAAGGCAAAATGAGAAAAATTTTACATTATTGCAAAAGATTTTAATGCTTGCTTACTGTAGGTTTAAGATGTCCGCTCATTCTTGTGTCAAAGTGTGAACAGTATGATAAAGAGGACTGTTTAGATACTGATGCACGAAGTAAAGCCCACAGCATAATGTTTATCAGAGAGATGTTACAATCTGAAACAACTTGTCACTTCCTCTGTTTGTTTAAAATTCTGATATCAAAATTCTCTACTTGTCCCACTTACTCATATCCACTGCCATCATTTCCTGCAATTTTCCCCTGTGGTTTTGGAGAGTTTTAGGTTTTGCCTATTTCTCTGTTTCTTCCTGAAAAAGGTAAGACGATCCATCGTCTGCTTCTCTCAGAACAATGCGGGGCGGATGTTAGGCTGGCATAGGACTGAGGAGGGAAAGGGATAGAATGGGTCAAGACAAAACACAGAGAGAGAAGCGCAAAAAATGTGATCAGGCTGCTTTAATTATGGTAGGATATGTCAGGACTCAGGCTAATCCATTTCAACTGTTGATGTATACGCCAGTCAGTACAAGATATGAATATCTTCACTAACATCTCCCAGTATATAATAAGTGAACTGCATCAGGCTCATCATTCCATTACAATATGATATTCTACTTGGAAACTAGGGTTCTGGTGTCGGTTTTGCAGGCTTGAAGAGGGACGCATTTCTATTCTACATTTCCTATTGAGATCTTAATCAAACAATGCATTACAACTAGTCTTAGACCACACAAGTGTGAGTGGAATGACTGGCATCTTTATTGTGAATTGCCAGGACATTCTCTCTCCAAACCTGTTATATGCAGTTGTTTGATCAGGACCCTTGGTGCTGTCTTTCTGTACCTCTTTAATTTGAACAAAATATTTTCTTTTAGGTATTTCCTATGCCAGTACTTTATAAGCTGGATGTGTTGCCATAGTGCCCTGAAAATGTAGATTTGTGAAAGAAATTGGTGTATTTGAAACATTCAAATTACGGGTTGGGATCATGGGAACTTGGCTCCTGTGAAAAACAGAAACGCTCCTCTGGAAACTCTCAGACTCAGGAGCTCTTACAGTAGTCCACTTGCAGAATTATATTTAATTATATTTTCCATAAAATTACGAAAGTAAAGATTGATTAAAGGTGAAATTAGAGAGGTAATAAATATCTGTCCAAGGTTAGTTTAGACAATATAGTTATGGCTCCTGTAACTGCTGAATGAGATATTGACCGTCCGTAATAATTAAGGCCTGCAAAATGCTATTTGCAACTTTTGTTGCTGATGTTGAACATTGGTGCATCAGCTTCGAATGCAAAAAAGACACCTGATGAAATACAGCTGTACATCCACTCCCTATGCTTTGTAAAATGATGCTAAGGGACACCCAGCCTATTGAAAGCTGATACCAAAGGCCACGAGCATAGGTCAATATGTGACAAGTTGGGAATGAAAATGTGTTGAAAATGAGTCATTTTAGGATAGAAACCTTGGTAAGCAAAGCAGCAAATTAACCATGATGCAGATGAGTTACAGTGAAGTGGACAAATGGTTACTCATTTATATAAAGGTAAGGTTATTTCTGCATCCTGTATACTTTGTATATTGTTCCTAAAAAACTTACAGTGCGTCCTCACATCTTTCTACATCATCAGTACTATGCTGTATTGGAACACAGAAATAAACGTATGCTGTAACCTGATGCAGCTACATTTGTGAAGCTCACTGTAATCTCACTTCATAGCTTTTGCCCAAATTCTGTTCACATATCCAGATGCTGTTCAGCAGCCATGATTTAATTTCAGTTACTCGTGGTGTCACAGGATCTCCTTTCAATCTCCCAGTCACCATCAGACATATAACATTTTATAGAGGGCTCAGCTTAAATCCTTTTCATGAGTTTAAAATTCCATGTAGTCTTCTTTTATGTGGCAAGGGGAGAGATTCAGAAGGATGAAAAGGGCCTGAAGGTAGGCAGGATGATTTGACTCAACTTGGATGGAGAAAGAGATTTTGTGCCTCTGCATCTCTTCTGCTTGCATTATTCTGTATTAATAATGCACAGCCTGCTTAATTCTCTAAGTGTCTCCGGGTCAAACCCTCTCTCATACTATTTCATGACTTGATGAAACTTTTTGTGTCTTCTTTAAGATCTCCTATAGCCTTAAGTTGAAGAAATCTCTGTCTTTTTATCATTATTAGACTTTTAATGTCTATGGCTTAGAAATTAAGCTTTTTTTTTTACCCTTCCTGTCAGGTTAAAATGTCACTCAGCCTTGATGGTCTATCGATCATCAGAATTCCCCCTTCCCCCCAGCTATGGGAGCTACCTAATACGGGAGTCCGGTTGTGTCAGACACAGCCATGAGTCATGCTTCTATTCTGAAGGCTTGCCTCATAAACCTCATATTAGGTTTCTGAACAAACAAACTTTCGGCCAGCAGAAAATCCATTAGTTGTATCGATAAACACAGACACGCATGAATGTCTATACACACACACAAACACACACATGCAGTGAAATGCAGACAGAGACAGGAATGTCTTGACAGACAAGCATGTGCAAAGTGATCAGAGGACATGTAACAGCCGTTTAAGAAAAGGAACTGCATTAAAAACTAGAACTAGCTAACATGCATGCGCTTCATTAGCTTTTTCAATAAATCAAATCAAATGTTATTTATAAAGCGCTCTCATGCGAAGGCAACACAAAGTGCTTGACATAGTAAAACTGAATCCATATTAAAATAAAAAACACTGAACAAAAATAATGAGCTTTCACACACGCAGTTAAATGACACATTAACCGCCACCACCATAAAACGTCACAGCTGTGATAGTCCCTTGCAAATTTTTCTACGGAATCTTACGGAAAATTCTATATTTCTTGTTCTTGCAACAATCACTGGATGATATGGATAAAATTTCCCCGCAAATCACACACACATACTACAATGCTTGCCATACACAATACATTGAGCAAGCAGAATTGCGACCACAGAGGCTGTGAATCATCAGGTCATCTACCAGCTTTTGTAGAATTTGTTAGGGTAACTTGCTTCCTTTTGGACACTGTGCATCCTCATTAACTAAGATTGAAAGTGTGTGTTAGCTGCAAATTTGCCTCATTTATTCTGTATTTAACATAGAGATGCTTAACCTGCAGCACCACCAGGCTTAGCATCCATAGTGACTAAACTAGGCTATGGTAAATTTGTGAGAAATCATTAATTTATTGTAAGTATTATAGAGACACCCCAAAAATTTATACATTGTGTTTCTAGGGGGGCTCATGTGGCATCAAGGGGAGCTATAGCTCCCACAGCTCCTATGTGGTTTGCACCCTGCTTAAGCACAGTAACACACTGAAGCTTGGCAGAGAATGAATTCAGTGTTTGATGTGAATGAAAATGTCTAGTATTGAACTGTTCAGAGAGTAGAGAAAATGAGGACAAAAGACGTGGCTCAGTTTAAGGTTTGCTTTTTCCACACCAAAGAAATTACAAATTTTCTGTTTTTCTTAATGCCTTAACTCCATTTTCCCCTTCTTTTCTCTTTTCTCTCGAGAGTCCAGGCATTCCTCCCAGGAAACACTGAACTTAGACATCAAAAGGAAGTGAACGCTGAACAGGAAGGCTTTTACATAAATTACACCTCTGAACGCACAGGTGGGAGTTAAAAAATCCAAACAAAAACCTGTAGTGTGTGATACAGCTGGCTGGCCTTGGACACACACAGACACAAACATAAATTCATACGGACTAATTGTAAACATCATACATGTTTTCATGCCGTTTACACAGCTGGGGCACATTTCTATGAAGGCTTCAGAGCCTGTCAAAGTGTTTTAACCCATTGAAGAGGTTAACAACGATGCTGGCATTTCCCAGCTCAAAACTAGTTAATAAGAAATATTAGAGAAAGTTGATTGTTAAAATAGACAACAAGGGCACAGACATTTTTTCTGGATCTTTCGATCTATGTAATGTATTACAGACTGTATATTTTGTTCTGTTTGGATTTTCTAGCTCTTTTATATGGTAGGTATTATAAGGTAACATAAATCAAAAGGAAATAAAAACAAGCACAGGTGTGTTGATGAAACTTAATTGCATTCAGAGGAATGTTTGTGTCACCGGACCATCGGTCATGTTGCAGGTGATGAAGAATAGGCACGATCTTACAGTACTATAACATAGTCAGAGTTAAATTATTTCTTGTGCGACTATGAATATATTTTGCACAATATTCATTATGGAAACTGGAGAATTAATATGGGGGCACTGATGGATAAAGATTCACACAATATGATCTTTACATATGCCATAAAAAATCAATAAGGTGTTTCTGTAATATTGTCAATGTTATAAAAGGCTTCACCTATTTTTCCTACTGGCATCTATTTTATTCCTGCAATACTTTCACAAATAAGAGAGCATTTCAAGTGTTTAGGTTTAGTTTCTATTTTTTTATGCAGATGTGTTTCAATGAAATCTGGCAAAATGTTTGAATTGAAGAGAAAAGACAAAAGACAAAAATTAAACAGTTGTGATTGGTAAGGTAGCACTATATTAAATGCTGAGACAATCCTGCAGGGGAAACCACTGCAATGATTTAGGCACACTTTTGATGGTATCTGATAAAATGGAGGGATGAGTAAATCTGTGTGGACACTTTATGTTTTGATGCTGCAGGATCTTAGCGCCATGTTAAATATACTGTAGTAAACCACCAGATTTTATGACACAGACAGTAGAGAATTCCAGTGGGCCTCTCTGGTACTGGTCTTAAATAGTTTTATTTCTATCTCAGACAGATCAACAGATCTTCGGGGTTTTTTTTTAGAATAGATGCATGATCCTCAACAACTTATAAAATGAAATGTGGGGGTCCTCAAGGATCAGTTTTACACTGGAATGGCAGCACGAAGCGCAGCATTGATTTTCACAGCTATGCTGATGATATGCAGTTTTACATCACTGTTTCTCCTGATGACCAGGCGTCAGTTAATGTCCATTTAAACTTTATTATAGATGTAAAGTCCTTGATGGCAGAGAAGTTCTCACAGCTTAACTAGCATTTTATTCCACACATTAGAAATGTAACAAAGAGAGCATTTTATCATCTGAAAAACGTAAATCCCCCCATACCTCCACAGCACAGAGACGTCTTCTCTGCCTGTCTCTTCTCTATTCTGATCCCTGAATATATTTCTAAGCCTTTACTAGCTTGTTGATGCTACTGTATGTTGCTATGTTGGTAGCAGCAGAGTCCTGTCTGTCCTGCAGCAGCCATTTTACCCGCGATTTGCAGGTAGATATTCCATGGATTATATTTTTTCTGGTGCGGGCGGATCGCAGGTAAGAATATGAATTTTATTTAATTTTTGTAGATGTGACTAGTTTTACTGAGGCTGTTTGGTACCAAACAGATCAAACAGGACCCTGAAGCTTGGTGTGGCACTTCGGCCCGGCACCCAGCACGGTGAGGGAGAGTTTCCTTGCTGCTGCTTACGTAACTGCGGAACAGACAGCACAGCTGGAAACAGGGACAGTGAGTGTTACCTTCTTCATGCGGGACTCTTCAAGTCTGGAGCAACAGGTTTCTTCCTCAGCCCAGTTTGTTTTTAACCAATTGTTCCGCTGGTTTAGAAACACTTCTGTGTTGGTCAGGTAAACCAGCCTCCAACCCCTGACGCAAGCTACGTGAACCGGCAAAGAGTTGCTGCCTGGCTCTGTAGAACCAGTTTTGAGGAGCTGATGTTTAGATGGTGGAAAGCCAAAGAACCAATGCTTAGTCTGGCTCCGACTTGCTCTAAACTAGCACTGTTAGTGGCTTAATTGGAAGGGGTCTGACTGTTGTAAAGCAGGTTTTGTTATTAAGAGATCTGTCGGGTCTGATTCAGGCAGAGTTGCAAGTGCTGCTTTCAACCCAGAGACCCCGAGAGGATGTGAGGGAACATTGAATCACTCCACACTTTTGTTTAAACACTTTGTTTAGCTCCACAACGATTCAGAAAATCACTTATTGAGGTACAAATGTTGCATAGTTCTGCTTTAAGGTTATTAAATATTTCTTTTAACTCCAGTGTTTTCCTTTTCCTTATGGGGATCCTCCCAGTCCTGTCTAGGGGTTGTTGCCACGGTAAATGCCCCTGTCTAGGTGATGGGGGTCCTGCACTACAGCTGTCGGGATGGATGTGTTTTTAATTGATATGTATTTCTTTTTGGTGTGTGAAGGCTTGTTTTATTTAATACACATAAATTGTTTTTATCATGTAAAGCACAGTGTGTTGCCCTTGGCATGAAAAGTGCTTTATGAATAATTTGGGTTGATTTGACACTACAACTGCTGAATCATGTGCAGAATATCTGTCAGAGTAATACATTTTGCTATGTGATGTTGTTGTCTGTTAAACAATGCAACATAATATTCTGTATAGATTACAGTTGCATGACACTGCAGACGAACTCCAGGTTCTAAAATGGCCTGTCTGTAATCCAGACCTGTGACAAAATATGTGACACTGGGGTGCCCGTTGAGCAGATGAAATTTCATATCAAGCAGGAATGCGAAAACATGCAGCTTTCAATTCCAAAGCAGCTGATCTCCTCAGTTCCAAAATGCTTACCAAGTGTTGATATAGTAGACGTGATTTAGCTGATCACATGAAGATACTATTGCAGACCTTCTTTTTGGAAAACGTAGGAATTACTTGAAAAATCACAAAATTCTGTTTTTATTTACATATAAATAAAAAACTGTCTCAGCTGTATTTAGTTTAAAAACAAGGTTAAGTGTTTTGGAAAATGGAAAAGAGTTGGTCCTTTATGATGGATCTTGTTTTAGAGGCAAGCTGGCAGCAGCGATAGAGTCCACAGATTCAACAGATTGCTTTATGTGAGGGATATCCGGAGCATATTTCCTGAATCATGTGCATCTCATGTTCTCTAAATGTTCAAACCTATTTTTCCCAAGAAGAAATGTATCAGGTGACTGAAGCTGTGCTATGGGACACGGGAGACTTCAGGCAGTTGCATCATCGATGTTTGACAAATGTCCTGAAAACATGAAGCATGATGGGACCTTTCCACAGTCACCCAAATAAAGCTGCAGTGTTCCCTCCCCCTCTGCCACCAGTGGTTGCAATTACTGAGAGTTAGCACCTCGTCACAAGCATTCTCTTAGACATATTAGCGCAGGCGTCTCCGACCTATCTAGTTTCAAACCACACACACACACCCACATGCACTGATGTATAGGCACACATGCATACAGTGCAACCCAATATCATCCCTCTCCCACCCTAACACAATTTTTACAGAAGGCCTCTCAACAAGAAGTGGTCGGTATAAAAATATCTGTTGAATCATTTAGGATGGGGAATCCGATTGGTTGAAAACAAGACCATGTGACAGGTGTCAGCCAATTAACAGAATGGAGGACAATGAGGATTAGGTTACCTGTATCTTTGCTGCTCTGTGGGAGTTGTGTGCGGTATTTATATCAGTAGTGAAAGTGTCGGTGTAAGAAGGTCAAGACTTTGGGTAAACACTTACGCCTGCGGGATCAATGGCACACTTTGTTAAATGGGGGGGTCAGCAATGCACGAGCGTGAATCGATACATGCACACTTTGAGATGCAGTCAGGATTCGAGTTTTTCATCTGAACAGAATTACATTTTTGTTACCCCACGTCCTTTTTCTCCACCACCCACCTCCTCCAGCTATCTGCCTGTTCGCCTGGAGCACAAATCAAGAATGCTTTTTTGCACAATTTATGTCATCCAAATGGAGCAGAGAGGACAATCAGATACCCGAGTAGGCGATAAAGTGCATATTTCTTCAATGTTGTAAGATTATCTTATGCCCTGTGAAGTACCTGATGACTGATGAGAAGTCAGCTTTATTTATGGAGAATTTCTTTTTGGACTAAAAAAGAATGACCATAACTAAATTACAAGAACCCTGATCTGAACTGATGTCCTCAAGTGATTGTTACCATTCTTTCTTTATATCACACAAACTCTTCAATGTATACTGTGCAGAGAACACACAAATATGTTCATGCATGTTACCAACATTCTCAAAGGTTCAGTTGTTGGTATTTTTGAATCAAAACACTGACAGTCGATCATTACTCCTCTTTCTTTATCAGAAACAGCTTTTATTTAGGGCTTTAGAAGACACAGGGTTAAAACACATGAACTGTGACATCAGTTATTGCTAGTTGTTGCTCCGACTGAAGAAGAAATTTTCATTTTTCTGTTGTTAAATTCTGGAGTTTATAAAACTCAAGGAGCCACTGAAATGTTTGATATGACACTTGCTTTATGATGCTGATGTAATATGTTTACAATACATGCTGTCATTGGACTGTAAGTATGTATCCTCTTAAACAATGTGGTAACAATAGATTAAACCCCTTGGATCACTCTTAAAATCTGTGTAGGACTTTGAAAGAAAAGCAAAATGAAAGCATTGTCACATGTTTGCAGAATCCCAGAGACTGAACCAACATCTGATCTCTCTGTGGCCACATACATATTTAAAGGTAAGTACTTCTTAAATTCATGACAGGTGTAGAAATGTACACCGAACACAAGGTAAGCACCATTATCTGAGACTGAAAGGTAGCAAACAACACATCTAAACTTGAAATTAATTAGTTGTTCGGCAGCTTGTATTTATCCAAGTTACTAATTATAGAGATTAATTAATTATCAGATTTTGTACCAAAACAAGTCCTTGCTTCACCAGCAAGCTCATCACAATAAGAATGTTTCTTTCTAGTTTGCTTTTTGGCATGTTTACCAGTGTGAAACCTGAACGTGTGGATATAAACAGTAGCTGGGATCCCCCAAAGTGGCAGACCCTTGTGACGTCAAAAATAAGGGGGCAAATGTGGTTAGACGTGATTCTCGTGTGACCCTGCATCGCAGCAGCCAGACTCTCCCTGTAGCACAGAAAGGCATCCTGGATGGTGGAAATTTAAGTGTGAGGCTGCAGTACTATCAGTACAAAACACAATTAGGAGGTTGACATTATTCCTGTCCATTTTCATGTCATTTTTTTATTTTGTTGACAATGTTTTAGTTCTTTTTATTGTTGAGGAAATACGACTTTTCAGCCCAACACAGAACAATGTAATATTTTTCTTTAGAATGGAACAAAACTGTTATTACTTTGTACAACTAGGCCTACTGATAAGTTGTGTAAGAAAAAGAGATTATATTAAATAGGCAAAATAACACTTCTAAATGCTTTTAGTTCCTATTCATCGAGTTTATTAACAAACTGGTGACAGATAGTCCTTTAATGTTGTGGTAAAATCAGCCTTTTTTTCCATAGCAAAAAATGAGGCCAATCAGGAAGAGAGAAAGAGAGAGAGAACAGAAAAGTAAGATCAGACAGAATGGGTGGGAGGAATACATAAGGGAGACGTAGAAACAGACGGTCAGACTGAGAAACAAAGAGTGGGTGGACACAGGCTCCCAAAAGAGTCTCTCCATTCAGATCTGAGCTCTTTAACTCAGCATGACCATATACAAACTCTCAGACAATCCCTGAAGACGCACTCAAAGGCTGACCGCAGGGCTACAAGTTCAGAGGTTTGTCTTATGGTTTCCCCTCCGAGTCCTTTAAAATCTGTAGATGACAATTACGGTAAATTTGATTAACAGAGTGAGCTGCATGGCTATCGGGGGCTTTTTTTTTTTTTTGATGGATGGTCAGTGTATCACGTTTCACTAGCTGTCATTTATATTGCTTTTGGAAGGACGGGGGAGTCCCTTTACTGGCCTTAAGCAGACTTCAGACAAAGCCCAGAAGAGAATGAGACAAAAGCTAAAGAAGGAAGGAGTGAAAGAAACAACTGTACAAATGAATAACCAGGCAGAGACAATTTAACAAGAGATGTGGGAACATTCTCCCAGGCAGCTAGAGTTGGGTTTCATTTTGGCAGCTCAGTGTGAACAGCCATTTCTTTTCCAAGGCCATCACATTGTACAATTGCTACTATGTGAGAAAGATAAAACCCCAAACCGCCCGCGCCTGAGTATGGAGACTGTCATGAAATCATTGCGACCATGAAGCAGCCAGACAAATAGTCTGGAAATTGGGCTCAAGTTTTTGAGCAGGGCATGAAAAAAGTGTACATCTGAGCTGAAACGCTGAATAGAGAAACACTCCGAAGAAATTTCCTTTTCTAAAATAAGTCGGGTATGTGGATGTGTGCATAGATCCAGCCACACGCAGAACAAAACCAGTCAATGAGACACAAGATTGTCTTCTGATTGGTTCGATTGGGGCCATCGCTCCAATCAAACTTACTGTATTATTAAGTCCAGTTCTTGTACATAAACTGCCTCTTCATTATAGATATATCTTGTCCTCCTAATAGAAGTCAAATAAAGTATGATTTTATGTTGCGGCCTGCTCAGACAAGGGCCCTTCTGTGGCCGCCAAAAAGAAAGCAAGTAAGGAAGACAAAAGTTATTTTTCTAGTCACATCGACATTTGAGTGGCTGGAGCACTGAGTGTTATCAGCCTAAACAAATCACCAAACCAGGGCCCTAATGCAGGCCAAGGGAATGCTGGATTTATTTTTCTTTCAGGGCTACAAATGGTTTCATAATAAAATTCCGGCACAGACCTTTGGGTTTAATGGCTACCTTTTGACAAGTGTAAATGAATGGCCAGCAAGGGAAAATGGAAGAGGAGGAGAGAAGAGAAAAAGAATGGTAGTGGTAGCAACGAGAAACAAGGTTTGAGATGAAACACACTGTTCTCGCCTCTGACACACACACACACACACACACACACCAGTCTGCAAGTGATTTCACAGAGCAAGGTATTCCCTTCCTCGTACAGTGAGACATTTTCATTAATCTACGCTGCTAATGCACTCAGCTGTGA
>JAVQJG010032742.1:0-22678 GCA_036024015.1 Craterocephalus amniculus
AAAAACAGGTTAAAAAAAACAAAGAATGCGGGTTTTCATTCTTGCATTTGGTATAACCAAGAGGCCAGTCCCGGAGGACCTCAGGGTCCGAGACGGCTCATAATTTAAAAGAAGATCAGCTAAATAGGAAGACCCAAGACCGATAAGACATTTATAAACCACTAAAATACCTTAAAATCAATCCTGAAACGCACGGGGAGCCAATGCAGTGATTCTAAAACCGGTGAAATGTGTTCCCGCCCCCTGGTCCTCGTCAGAACTCGTGCCACTGAGTTCTGAAGTAGCTGCAGGCTGCAGGTACTCTTCTTAGGAAGACCAGAGAGCAGAGAATTACAATAATCTAATCTACTATAAATAAAAGCAAGCATTAGCACCTCTGTGCTGGCAAGAGAGAGAAATGGGCGGACTCTGGCGATGTTTTTAAGATGATAAAATCCGTTTTTTGTGGGGGATAAAATTTAGCTCAGAATAAAAAAGAACACCCAAATTTCTCACACACTGAGAAGGTTTAAAGTTCTTCAGCTTGCGGGAAATCATCTCTAAAACCTCAGTTTTGTCCTGGTTGAGCTGTAAGAAGTTTTCTGCCATCCATGACTTTATATCTGAAATACAGTGTAAAAGGGTGTTAACTGGTTCCAGGTCATCAGGAGACACGGCGATGTAAAGCTGTGTATCATCAGCATAGCTGTGAAAAGCAAGGCCGTGTCTCCTGACACTTATTGTCTCCTTATTGTTTTTCGAGTTGTCATTTGAGTCTGTTTGTTATGTACTAAGTTGGAGAAATACATTCTTTGTACAGTTTTAAAGACTCAGTGTGGTTGATTGTCATTAGTTAGCTAGCTAACTAGCTTTATGGATCAATCGAAGTTTTCAGGTAAAGCGAAACTAAGCTGAGGGTCACTGAACTTGTTACTGTAGAAAACTGATTGTGATGTTACACTTCAGAACTAGCATGATAGTTTTAGTCACAGCTTTAACTTCACCGATGGATTTAATTCTGGAAAAAAAGAGAAAACTGGGTGCTGACTCTTCTACAAAGCATCATCTTTTACATATGGTATGATACAGTTTGGGAACTAGTACCGCAGTAAAAGGACGACCAGAATCCTGTCTTTGTGGCATATGTTGCTTCTTTGTATAAGCCATACTTTCTACATCCACCTGCCACCCACTTCATCGGCCTTCATTTAGTTCCTTTCTCCAACTTTGGTTCATGAACTGTGATTTAAAGGCAACCATTCGTGGATTGGAACACCAACATGAGAGGTGAACAAGGCTGTACTCCACAGTCTGACAGTTTTTTACAAGCAGACACAATTTCCTGAGGTCTTAATAAAATGTTTGTGACGCGTTTCTGGTGGATCAGGTTGTTCGTGACATGCACTGGTCAAAACAACATGGGGATACTTGAACAGCTCCTTTTTCTTCCATTGATTTGCACTTTTATTCAAGTGGATTATATTAGAGGCTGGGAGTGATCCACTCGACCCCAATCCACCCCTCGCTTCCTCTGGGTCTTTTCAGATCAACAACCCTTGGAGCCACAGTTTCATTGGAAGGTACTTGTCAAACTGGCCCAAGTTATTAAAACCAGCAGAGTTAAATGTGTCAGTGTTCACAGTAGCAGCAAGGCTGTTTTTAGAGCTGCTGAAGCTGCATCATGATTACTCCATCACCAGTGTGTGGTGTTACAGGTTATAGATAGGGCAGAGCTGGTGGAGTCCAACACTCACCAGGAACAAGTTTGACTTTGTGCCTTTGTTTTTGGCAAACAGCGACATGATATCCTGCCTAATCAAACTTTAATGATCCCCTCAAAGGGTACAGTAAAGACCTGTTCCAAAGTCGCAGAACCTGGATGAAAGCTGGTAACTTGTTAAGTCACAAAATTACAATTCATGTGTTCCATTACTTTTAGAGGTGCCACCCTGCACTCTTAAACGAAGTGGTAGAAACAACAGGAGTTGGGTTGTGCACTGCTGTATGGAGGGACCATTCTAGATTCAGCATGTTTCAGTTCAAAGATCCGCTGCATGAACAGAGCCTCACAGATTTCTAATTTCATGATTCTGTTTAGGTATGCATCTAAAGTGGTACCGACCCCTTTATTAAGTACAATATTACTTGTTAATACAAATATCTAATTAGCCAATCACATACTGTAGCATCAACTCTGTTGCATGCCGGTGCTGTCAAGACGACTTGCTCAAGTTCAAACTAAACATCAGATTGAGGAATAAAAGGGGATTATTCCCATTAAAGCCTGACCCAAAAAATATGTTTTTTTTTTTTTATTGAAGTCTTTATTTAACAAAATTATTATAACAAAACAGTTAAAAAAATGATATTCATATGTACAGTTTATGTACATGTGATGTCAGAATTGTTGTAGTACAGAAGGTATCCACTAGGGGGCAGCAGGCAGGGGTCTCAAACTCTAAATCTAATCAAATGGCTCAGACAGCTTGTCTACTTTTCCATAACAACCCATTCATTCCAATTAGGTGTGCTTGACCAGAGAAACGATGAAAATCTGGCGGATTGTGGCCCTTGAGGACTGTATCCGGGTACAACAGGGTTTTTAGCAGAGTTTAACAATGAGATTGGGAAATAAGTCTCAGAAACTTTTTGTGTCAAAATTGACAAGGATATGTTGAAGGGTTTTCTTGTTTTCAACACTTATATGTTTAAGTGCTTTCAACTTTCTTCTGTTTACCTACTAAAACATCCAGCGTTCGGCTCAGACATCATGAAAGCACGGATCCATCCTGGCTTGGATCAAAGGTTCAGGCCGCTGGTCGTGGACTGATGTCGGGGATATTTTCTGTGCCCACTTCAGAGTCCTTTAGTACGAATGTCACATGACTTTACCAGTCTGCCTGAGTATCTCTGGTGACCATGTCCATCCCTTTCTGAGCCCAGTGGAGCATCTTCTAATGCTACTTCCAGCGGGATGATGCTCCGTGTCACACAGCTCAGATCAGTGAGTTCACTATCCTCCAACAACTTCCACAGTCACCACATCTCAGTCCAATATTCCACCTTTGGGATGTGACGGAACGGCAGATTCTTATCATGGATGCAGCAACTGTGTGATGCTGTCATGTCAATGTAAAATGAAATCTCTGAGATATGTGTCCATCACCTTGTCAAATCGAGCCTTTTACTGAAATAAAATATTATATATGTTCATGTTTTTACTGCAGTATTGCCATAACACAGCACGTCTTTTAATAATCAGTAATATTTCTGCATGACTTCACATTTTAATCTGGAAATTAATGTAGCTAAAACAGACAAAATACCATAATTGTCAAATGCACTGTGAATCTGTGAGCACATTAAAAACCTGCCGCTGTTTACAGATCGCCTACTGCGCTGCAGTTACTTAAAACTCACATCAGCTTCCATCTCGGAGAGAAACTCTGCAGATGAGTGCACAAGTGTGTCTTCCCCTGGATTTACCACCAGCACATCCACAAGCAAGAAGGTCAAATCCTTTGTGGCCTCATTTGTGTTTTAATATTCCTGAAAGCACATCTGAACAAAATAGAGAGGATCTGTGTTAATCTATGCAGCATCAAGTGGGGACTGTTTTAGTCTGGGGACATGCACAGACATAACTTAAAGTTAATGAGATGGGACTTTATTTGCACGCGTTCGGGACACAGACTTTATCTTTTCGTGCAACTTGGCCTCACCTCCTGAATGTAAAGTTTAAGAGTAGCTTTTATTGGACATAGAAAAGCAAAGAGAGGACTGTTTTATGTGTTATATTTCTGCACATCACAGTGTCACTTACCTGAAAAAAGATGAGCAGTTAGTGGAACCAAAAGATAAGAAAAGGTCTTTAAAAATCAATCTTTGTCTTAGTGAAAGCTACCAGACAAATCCTCCCTGTCATCCAGGTGATGGATTTGTCTTTGTCTCCATACCCATCGTTGACTGAGCCACATCTGCGACCCACAAGCCTTCGTATTAATGACAGTGTCAGGAATGGCCTCGAGTGCTTTCAGTTAAGCGTATCTGAGTGCCGTCCTTGCTCCGAACTCATTACTTCACATGTATGAAGTGACATGATGATTATGAAGTTAAAGTGCAGCCTGTCAGCTTTAATTTGATCCTGTTGTCACCCGTCAGACAGTCAGGTAAACTCTGGCCTGAAGGTTTCTGAGGTGCACATGATGTTGAGACAAGCTGACTGTGTTCCAGTTGCAAAACGCTGCTTCACTGATGTGTTTTAGAAACTTACCTGACCAAGCTAGCAATAAAAAACGAATCCTAATTCTCACCCTTAGCCCTTCACCTCCTTTTTGCACGTTCATGAGATGTGAAGGCGTGTCTCCATTCTATCTGGTACCAATGGGGAAGGGCAAGGGGAAGGGTGAATACCCCTTTCAGCTGAGGGTTTTCTGATGCAGATTTCATGTCATTTGGGAAGGAGGATTTTTACGCTCTCATGCATGAAACACACATGGTGCCAAAAGACTCATACAAAATAGTTGCCCAATCATTAATAATGTTTAAATGTTTAAACAGTGGTTAAAAACAAAAAATGGAAATAAAAAAAAAAATTGAATTAGAATTTGAATTGGAAATAAAAGTAGCAATTTCATAATTTGCATGAAGTTTTTAATTTGGGGCATGTTATGTATATTATTACGATAAATATAATTTTTATTTCTGTGGTTCTAAGGCTGGAAGTTACAGCTCTTTTTTCGGTTGTATTGTGAGCTCTGTGTGATGCGTGTGTCTTGTAAACATCGAGCCAAGAGCCAACCGGCCTCCTGATACGGTGCAGGTTAGACAGACAGAGGGGTGTCTCAGTTCATAGGGCTGAAAACATGAACCTTTGCCTTCACTGTTGAAAGGCAAAGGCGTAGGGCTGAGAGGGGGAATTGAGATTAGGATTCAATTTTCTTTTTATTTGCAGCAGAGTAAGGGTAGATTATACAGGGAGGAAGCAACATCAACAGTCCAATTCAGAACTGTGAAAAAGCCAAACACAGAAGAAACTGCGCCATGCACACCCTGATTGACATGGACCCTGCTATGCTGTGCAGATCGTTGCGGGTGCATGTGACCAACAACCCGACCTGGACCTTGTATACTTCCTCCGTTGCCATAAAAAGCTCATCAGATCCTGCGCTTCCTATGAAGGTTAAAAAGGCCTCATCTCAACCTATCTGTCCTCACCACTGCAGGAGCGCACAGAGAGAGCTAACATGGCAGCGTCTCTCTATGGGACGAGGGTAGCAGAATCCCTGAGGTTCAGCTGAGATCATTGGAGTCTCGCTGCCATCTGTGTAGGACCTGGCCCGACAACGATACCTGTCAGAAGAAGAAGAAAGAAGAAGCATGAGGGACATGACTCACTTTGGTTAAACACTGTTTTCCCTCCTGCACAAACAGAAGGTTCCTTTTCTTGACCTCATTGTAAAACCGTTTTAAAACTGCACTGAACTTTTCTGGGTTGTTCACTTACGACTGCTTAGGCCCACTTTTGCATGAACTATTACTCAGGAAGTGCTTCAGATACTTCTTCCAATTTAACTTTAATGTCTAGGTTAATGGAAAGAAAAGAAAAATCTACAAAAGTAAAATGTGTGACTTCTTGGCAATAGCTTTCCTGATCTCTAACAAAGGAAGACCTCCTTGTTTTATAATGGTTCTAACAAATAACGGACATAATTTATTTGATTATCTGAAAACAAGAAGATAGGGACATGGTTATCTTGAGAAAATGTAAAAAAAAAAAAAGAAAAGTTTGGCCACTCTGTGCTTCCACAGTAACATTCTGATCAAATTTACCTCCAAATTTATTTATTTTATCATCCTGTTTCTTTGTAAGAGCTCCATCTTTGCTTTTTGCATTGAATCAAAACAATATAAAATGCCTTACTGTTAATTAAATATTTAGTTAAAAGTAAGCTTAAGTTTTCCATCTTTTAAACCATAAAGTCACGAACACAATACACAATCATACAGGCATTTCCTGTATGATTGTGTATGTATGTATGTATGTATATATGCAAATACATCTTGATTATGATGACTTACAGAATTATTAGAAAAGTGGAGACATTTGCAGTTTTATTTATTGATTAAATGTTTGATTGAGATACAAAAAGTAATTCCATCATTTCTTTTAACCTTCATGTGCATTTCTGCCATTAAAATCAAAAAATGAATCCAACACTAAAATGGAGTTAAAGAAGCTAAAGTAATCTGTATTCAGCTGCTGAGGCTCCCACTACTGTTTTCATAGTCTCAAAAGACTTTTCACCTCTTTCCGTATCAGCATCATCTCTGGGCTCTGACTGGGTCACTGCTAGATAGGTGTGAAATAACTGGCGAGGCTGCTTCCCTGATTCCATGTGGACATGTCACATTAAACCCGTCAGGCTCCAAAAGGAGCAGTCATGGGTAAAATCAGGCCTCTTCTACCACACAACCACTGAGGGTCAGAGTCTATAGCAAAAAAGTTGCGACTTTTTCTCAAAAATAGAAGAACATCTGTTTTTATTTCTTATTTCCACAATATAAGCTTATGGTTTAGAGAAATCAGCCGAGTAAAGTTTTAATGAACCATTATTGATAAGTGAAGGGCTGGACATAGATTAGACATCTTTTTTTTTGTGATCAACTTTTTTTTATTCATGTATGTGCTGTTAGCATATTACATTTTATCTGTTGCATTGATCGTACACATTTCTTCCCTCTTTTCTAACCCCCCCCTCCAGAAATCTCAATCAGGTGGGCAGAGATGGGTTCTTCAAAGAAGAAAACACACAGAATCAACCATGAATGAGGAGGGGAAAAGATAATTATAAGTCATGTTGGCTGATCAGTGCTGACGGAGGGCGCTTCCAAGGTATATATGCAGCGGGGGGATGAGCCTTGATAGAAGACAGCCGTGCCAGGTGAACCTGCAAAACTCAAGGCAACCACACCCACACCTCTCCATGAAGGGCAGGTTGAAGATGTGCCTCAGCACTAAAGTCGGTCCTCAGAGGTTGTTGTCCTGCAGGTTTAGGATATTTCATGGTACGAGAAGTCTGAATCAGATTGAGTCAATTCGCTTTGCAGGATTTGGCACTAAGCTCCTTAGGACATTTAAATGGAATCTGGTGTGTTGGAGCATCTAAAACCTGCAGGACTGTAGTCTTCAAGAATTGTAACACAAGATGACCTCGTTGTAACTGCTCATTTTAACACATGCACACGAGGAGTTTATTCTTAAACTAAACAAAAAAGTGCTGTAAAGGCATGAATTTCCAGAAACTGAACCAGTTGTGATGGAAACTGCATTTAAATTATCTGAGGATCGAATGATATTAGCAATGCAGAAATGATCACAACACCCTCAGGGTAACAAGAGATAAACCCCACTTGGTTCAGTTTTTTAGGCTAAAATAAACTCTTTATATTATTCCTGATCAGAGCACAAAGCTCTTTATTTAGCATGGTTTTGTTTTTCACTTTGTTTATACACCCCATCCTTTATAGACTTTTCTCTTCGTAAGAGTACAACATCAAAAACAACATTCTTGTCCAATTACTGTAGTTTATCAGAATGATATCAATATACCGTAAAACGTTTAATTAGTTTGCTTCTCGGGATATTAAAGTCTGAATTACAGTATGTGTTATTTTCCAAAATATTTACCAAGAATTCACCATGGTTCAGGCATTTTCCAGCACATTTTACATTGGAGACGCCCCTCGGGTCCCCCGCTGACTCTCCTGATGCTGAAATTCAAAAGCCTCTCTCATCCCAGCCATGCCAATCAGCGTATAGCTCCTTAACTTCCTCCAGCTGGGCCCGGCTTTGCCTCCCGCTCTCCCAGTGGACGCCCCTTCCCCGAGCTATCCTCACCCCCTAGCTTCAAGGGGCCCCAGGTGCCATCAGTGAACGAGACGTCGAGATAATTTGGCCCGACGTGCTTTAACACACACACATCAGGGGCGGGGAGGGACTCTGGACATTAAACACTGTCTCATTAGGTTTGTTTGGATGAGACAGGAGACATAATGAGAGGAGCTGTATGACCAAAACCATCTGATCTCCACCGGCTCCAAACAAACCGTCCAGGTAGGACCCCGGGTCAGGGCCAAAGCCATGTCACGCCTCCCTGGCTCAGAATGGGAGGGTGCTATGGAGGTGGAGTGAGGGAAGCCAAGTTCAAGCACTTCTTAAGACGAATGAGAAGCGACAATGCTGCATGCTTGAGTGAAGAGCTGCTTTGTTTCCAGGATGCTTCAAGGCTAATTCATTAGGCCGGTCTCATGGGGACCGGCTTTAAATTAAACATCCGGCTCATTCCTAAAAGCTGCACCAACTTTTTAGGTTCAAGTTCTAAAAGGAAAAGTGCGGCACAAAGTTTTAGGCGCCGGGCGTGGTTACTGAATTAAATTAAAATATCACACACTGCTTTCCTGAATTAAAGACGTTTCTCAGCTCATTAACATCTCATGAATGTTAAATCAAGATGCAAATAATTGGTTGGTGATGATATAATTTGCAATGTCATCACAAAGGCTATCCATAAATCACAATCTAAAGCTAATTTTCGTGATTTTGTGCAGACTTTACAAGGCAAACAGCCTGATTGAATGCAGATTTATTGGTAAGGCACCTTCAGAAATGAGATGGAGCCTTTAAGTTCAGCTGTAGTTGTGGGGATTTTCCATTTTCAGACAACAGAGGGGAGACAAAGGAAAGTGGGTATGGGTTAGTCGGCTGTTTCTTGATCTACAGCTTCTATCACTAAGGGGTGTTTAAGGAGACTGGAAAGGTGGGTTGGTGATGGATGAACGCACCTCCTCATAGTGAACAGGACAGTTTGGATCTCGCACCTCATCCCTGCAGGACCTCAGGTGCAGAGCAGCTGAACCACCCAGGCTTGTTGACCCACAGGCTGCCCACAGCTCAATACACCATTAGCCTCTGCAGCTGACCTGACCGCCACGTCTCTGCTCACTCCGGATGGTGACTGCTGCTAGTTATGGGACCTGATGCAGAAAGCGGTACATGTATGGCACACTTTCCTCCTGAGATCTGTGTATTTTTGGTCTATTTTCCAGAAATCTTTGCAAACCACACGGACATCAGTTCCAGTTTTACTCTACTCATACAGAAATCTTTGTGAGTGGAATTATAAACATCACAAAATTACTATTTTCAATCAACAGAAGCCGACCCCCTCCTTCAAACAACATTTCCCTTCATGTCTTAAGGTGTGCAGGGAGCCAACAGGAAGTCAGCTGGCCGGGACCGCAGGAATCTTTGTGGAGCATGTTTTACACAGGTTCAAGGCAGGGGTATGCTAATGAGGGTTATCTATGGGCACAAATGATCCGCTGCATTAAACATCCTGGTACCTTCAAAATATTAAACACGCACATCTGAGCTGCTTCACTTCAGTGAACGACATGAGATCTTTGCATTTCGCATCCAGGTCTCCTGTAAGTTTTGAAAATAATTCTTCATGAGACACTTGCAACTGGACTGGATGACTTTTTCCTTCAGAACTGCCTTTATTCTGAGTGTGATCGATCCAAAATTCTTCCGAGGTTCAGCTCCATATCATGTTGACATGACAGCATCATCCATGATGAGAATTTCCAGATCCACCGCATCCCAAAGCTCTACTGGACTGAGATGCGGTGACTGTGGAGGTCATTGGAGGACAGTGAACTCATCGTCATGTTGGAGATGATCTGAGCTTTGTGATATGGTGCATCATGCTGCTGAGGAAACAGCATTTTGCCTGAGCGAAGTCCCGATTAAAACTTAAGTTTGCGAAAATATATGATTAAACCGGAGGAGACAACAAATTTATCTAGACTCTACATAATAAAGTGTAACATCACACACAAAAGCATATTTCTCAAAAGGGATCAATCAACTACACAAAAACCGCCTTCAGCCTACTGTCTATTACATTTGTCGCCAGAGGGGGCAGACATCTGGAATAAAGCTAGAACGTGCGCTATGCTCCTTTAAATAGTATTGCTATAGAATTATTTCAGGCTGATTCAGAGGATCTTAATTATGTTCTTATCTGTCTGAGGAACATGATTCAGATTCAGATTCAAGTGTAATTCAGATTACAAATCCAGTGTAGACGGTTGGAATGCATTTTTCTATTTTATTTTTTCTCTGCAAACATCCTATAATTTGGCCAATTCTTTGGTAAAATATCAGAGTAAAAAAGGAAGACCAGAAAGTGACTGATAACCTGACTAATGACTAAATTCAATATATTTAGTGGTTTCCAACAGCTCTGAGCCGAATTCTGCACCACCCACTGTGTTCCTGCTTGAAGTACAATAAGGTGCAGGGACTGAGAGAGCCGTGAATGAAGCTGATTTCTTTATATTACATAGATTTCTAAATTCTCATTTCTTCCTCCATGTGACAGACTGAACTCAATGCAAGAAGTTTATTATTTCATATGGTTAAAGACATAAAGGAAGAGAACCTGGAGTCTCCGCAGGAAACTGGAAAGATTCTACCAAAGTGATGAGAAACTTTTTTTTAATCATTTAAAAAAAACCCACTGCTAATTAATTGCTTTTCTGTCACAATACTTTCCAGCTGGTTTAAGTGTTTGACTGTGATCGTTTTTTATTCTTGTCCTTATTTTGGGGTGAGTTTGTATAAAGGTGCCCGTCGGTGTCATGATGTTCCTGCAAGGTTAAAGGTCGCTGACCAAATTGTCAGCAAACCCTCCAGACAGATGGGGAGCTGCAGCTCAGTGTGTCTGTTCCAAAATCAGATCAATAATCAGAAGAAAGGTCCATGCTTGTGCAACTACAAGACCAAGGGAAAGGTTATGGATTAATCATTCTTAGTCTGTGCAGAATATCATTTTTACTTTTGTTCTTTGTACGCTCAAAAAGATGAAAAAGTTTAATTTCAATCTAATAAAAAAGGTAAAACAGATAAAACATTAAAACACATTACTTAAGTTCTAATCAGACATCCTACAATCTCTCAATGATTTTCATGTTTCTTAAGTCTAAAAAAAGGAAAAGGATCTGTGTCTGGTCGCTGCATTCCCCCTTATACCATCATTAGCATCACACAGTTGCTGCATCCATGATGAGAATCTCCCCTTCCACCACATCCCAAAGGTGAAATACTAGATTGAAATGTGGTGGCTGTGGAGGCCATTGGAGGACAGTGAATTCATTGTCATGTTGGAGATGATCTGACTTTGTGACATGGTGCATCATCCTGCTGGAAGTAGCATCAGAAAAGGACGAACATGGTCATCAGTCCAGGGAACGTTTTCCGTCTTCTATTGTTCAGTTCTGTGAGTCTGTGTGAATTGTGTCCTGTTCGTAGCTGACAGGGGGACACCTTTGTGGTCTCTGCTTTGACGTTGGACATGTGTGTTCAGAGATGATATTCTACACACCTCGATAAAAACCAGTGCTTGTTTGATTTCCTGTTGCTTTCTATCATCTCCAATCAGTCTGCCCATTCTATTCTCATCAACAAGACATTTTGGTCCAGACAGTTGCTGCCCACTGGATGTTTTCTCTTTTTCAGACCATTCTCTGTAAACCCTACAGATGGATGTGTGAAAATATCCCAATAAATACTCAAACCAACAACCGTGCTTCATTTAAAATCCTTCAAATCCACTTTTTCCTCATTCTGATGCTCAGTTTAAACTTCAGCAAGTCGGCGTCACCATGTACATGTATAAATCTATGGAGTTATACTGCCATGTGATTGGCTGATTAGATATTTGCATTAACAAGCAGTAAAACAGGTGGATCTGATAAAATGGATGGTTAGTGTATAATCACATCTTTTGAATATTAGATACAGAGATTTTCTCTTAAAAAACCAATGACATGCCAGGATTACCTGGAAAGACAAGGGTCTTAGAACATCTGAACACCCTGAGCCTCTTTTCAGCTCTCACTGCTGGTATCACCTAAATCCAAACCCTGAATTTAGCAGAAAATGGAAATGACACATACATACACTGTAATAATGAAGTCGAATAAGGTACGGCACTGTCAGCTTATGTGAGTATGCTCATGCATCCCTGTGTGAATGATGAGCGGTGTGTGTGTGCTGGTGCAGGGTCCCTGCTGTGAGCCTAATTAAAAGGCACCGGGTGCAGGGGGGGCCTGCTTTGGCGCCCAACCGAGTCCCTTTATATTCCTGCTTTCCTCCCTCTCCATCCAGTGCCTTTGATGACCACAGAGCCACTAATGCCCCTCAAAGTCAGCAGCACATGTGGCCCCTCTGTGGCTTAGGAAGAGAGGGAAGTGAAGAGAACACCTTCCTGTGTTGGTTTATTGAGTCAGCTTAGAGCTGAAAATTCTTGCTGCATCCGTCAAGATGAAGTAAAATTACTCGCAGGAAAAACACTCAAAGTCTACTTTACTGTGTTGGTATTCAGCACCTTTGATTCAAGCCTTGGACACACATATGTGGGTATTTTGACAGTTTATTCCTCTTTTCTTCCTCCTCATAAATCACATTTGCACAAATATGTCCTAAAAAATCTTCATCTACTTAGAAAAGCACCAGAACTGCACAAATAGCACACACCTACAGACATACCTGCCTCATTATTGTCGAAAGGAGGAGATTCTATTAACCCAGTCAGGCCAATCAAATCTATTAGTTGTGGTATCATCATTAATGTACCATCTGTGTTTTTTTGTGTTGTTTATCGTACAGTACGCAGAGAGGAAAGGGGACGAGTGAAGAGGCGACATGAAGCTAAGGCCCTCAGGCTGGGTGAGGCAAGGAGCTGCAGCTTTCTGCATGTGGGGAAGCTTCTTTAACCAGGTGAGCAAATTTCCAACCCCACACATGTTTAAAGGGACAACACATAACATTTGACCGAAATAACATCCTGATGTGAATAAGACATTGTAACTGTGCAGTAGTGGATCCGTCTCTCATGGGATCATGTGACCTGCAGCCCCCCTCTATAAACACAGAGAGCTCTGCTTTGAGCTACTTTTTCCTCCCCTTCGATCTAAAGTTGGTCATGGCTGAATGAAGTGAGAAGGTGAAACGGGGGAGAATGTTTACTTTTGTCATGTGGAAGTTACTGATTTAGCGTCCCTAGTGACCAAAAGTTAGACTGTATCGCTTTAACTACTGCTAAAAACTTTCAAGAGAAAAAGTAAAATGATCAATCCTTCTTCCTCGTTTCCAAATCCATTTTCAACACTTTGGTAGTGTAAAAAAGCCAGAAATACAACGGACCGCCAGCTTGACATTTGACAGAGTACAAATGCTGTATACTCCCCCCAGAGGTGGCCGCCAGTATTGATCGTTTTGGCCGTGTTGTACCCTCAGATTTTACAGCATATATACACAGACCAGGCAGAACGTTGTTGTATATGCTTGTCTCAGCCCAAAGTCGACTGTCAAAACAGGGCCAGACCTGTGCTGCAACATTTTCATTCTTATGACTTGGTGGCTAGCACCAGCTGGAAAATGTCCTACAGCTCTGAGGTAAAAGAGCAGAACTTTTGTCCGAATGCAAACACTATAAAAGAAAAAGTTTGCACTATTACCGCTTTTCAGAGCAAACAAAGGATGTTGCTTCCGGAAACTCTGACTGAGACAGCACAAGTGAATATCAAAGATGCAACCGTGTCACTGTCATAAATGACCTCCCCTCGCCTACAAAGTAGCTCTGCAGGCAGCAGGCGATCGTTGTGCAGCCACAGCAGCTAACTTAAAGACAACACAGAAGACTCAAAAGTTATTCTGCAGAAGCAACAAACACTTTTTTCTTCAGGTTGTTGGATGACTGCAGGTCTGATAAACTCATCCAAAGTTTGCTGATGGCAAGTTATTCTGTTTCCAAGTGATCGCTCTAACACTTTTTGTATCTGTTCTTTGGTCCTGTTGGAGCATCTATTCATTTATGTGTAGACAAAAAACGTCTCACTGGTAAGGCACAGTCTTGGCTTACCCATAAAAATTGCTGGGTCCGAAAGTTGTATTAGAGGTAACTTCAGATTTGCAAATATATAGTGTCAAGTGTGTATTTTTCCAGACTTCACCTTGAAAGTCCTTTTATCAACAATATATGACACTGTAGAAACTGTTAATACATTCACTCATTTTACAAGGTTTTTCAGCAAAAGTCAGGCTGAAGGAAGAAGCCAAGATCTCCAGGAAGGGCCAGCTGTCAGCCACAATCCCTTCCACTTCTTTATCCACAATAACCACACACTTAAACACACTCTGTGGCTCATGTGAGCTTGAATAAGGGATGTAATCCCCTGCCGTAATTACATTCCCAAGGATTTCAAGAGCTTCCGTACACCACTGGCTCTACTTCAACAGTGAAAGTTGCATCTCAGGTCCTACCAAGGTCGATGCTTGACAACATGCGTCTCATCATTTCTTAATCTCTCCTTCCCATGGCAAGATGGGTAGGATGCAAGCTGCATGGTTGGTAATTACACAGACCCTTTGATGCAAATCTTCATTTCAAATGAGCAGCTGGGTCAGGAAACAACCGAATCTAATGATAAAGGAAGTAAATGTGTTTCTTTTCCACTCTGAATTTTAATCAAAATAGCTTTCAGAGAGGTGTTGGGGTGAGGCTGGGAGAGATCCGGTCTGTCCTTCATAGGAATTAGTGTCTGCACTTTGATAGATTCTCCTTTCTACAACTTTGGTGTACAAGGAAAAGCCGACTTTGAAAAGAATGACTTAATTGTAATAAACTATTTTGGAAAGTGTTTTCAAAGAACATCAAGGTGACTGGCAGACATTAAGGGACACTGAAATCCTGGAGTTAGTGACAGACAGGATTTCTTCCTTTGTCTCTTTTTTCACCACTTCTAATTTTATACTGCTGTTTGGCCACATCCAGTTTATTAAGTCCTACAGATGCAAGGGGCCAGATGATCCCAGGCCCAGATCGTCCATCACCTCTGTCACATGTCCACCACACCGAAGCCTCTACCCCACAGCCTGCATGCATATTCACCAGAGCTGGTGTCCCATCTGAGGAAACCAAATTGCCCCACCCTGGGCATTTCTCCCCTTAGTCAATATTAAAATGGGATAATAAAGAGGGGCAAGATTCCCCTGTGGTAATGACACCCCAGGGAGCCCTGACTAATTAAAGGGCTGCCCCTTCCAATGAACAGTAATAACTCACAGCTTTGAATAGAAAAACATGAACAAACAGAGGATGCTGGCTTGCATTGTCAAGACTTTAAAAGAGTTGTTTTAATGTGAAGCATGATGATTCTTTAAATCATAGCTTGAAAATATGAATTCATTTTAAAAATTCAAAGTATTTTAATCACATACAAAACACACTGTCGTTCAGTGTTCATAACTAATTTTCTTTGTGACATATGCAGAGCTGTTGGTTTTGTAATGGCTACAGAACCGAGCCAAAAACAAACAAACAAATAAAAGTTTCCTCTAAAAAAAGCAAAATCTGTTATTAAGCTACAGTATGCAAGTCTCATGTACGAGTAATCCTGAATTAATAGGATTTTTTGTACAGTGTACATTGTAGGCTACTTTACATGACTGGATGAATAAAACAAGCCCTATGTGCGTTCGTGTGTGTGTTTGGGGAGTGGGGGTTGTATTGTACAACATACAAACCAAAAAATAAATGTCAAACAATTGAATAAAGAAAAGATGATTTGTGTGAGCGTGATGGAATAACTACATCTCAGCAGCATGGAGATAACAAAAGCTCCAGAATGTTAACTATACAGACAAAAAAAGCTTATAAATAAAAAACAAAACAAACAAAAAAAATTATAGTAAAGCTCTTACAAAATTTCATAAAAATAAGAAGGAAAAAATTTAAAACCTGCCAGAGCTGATCAAGCGGGGAATCATAACAAGACTCTTGTAAAGATCTCAATGAAAAGCTCAGTGGCTAAATTAAATGAAGTGCTGTGTTCAGGCTGAGAGTTAATGCCTCTGTGTTCCTCGGAGACGAGGGATGATCACAAAGGTGGGATCACTTGCTAACAAGCTTTCCAAAATCACTTATATTTATTTCTTACCTTGCTTGCAGATAACAGTGAAGTCAAATTTCGGAGACAAGTCTAATGAATCATGGCTTGTTAAAGATTAAACATTTCCCTCAGAGTTTAGGATAAATTAATCCTAAGGATAAATAAATCAGAATCGGTGTTCATATTCTGGTATCCCATCAGGACTAATACACCCCGGAACTGGAAATGGTCTCTGAAAGATGGTCCTTTGTGACACAGATACACCAGAGAAACTCCTGTCTGAACAGGCTCTGCCGATGTTTGGAAACTTTAAAAAGCTGCTGTCATGAAGGAATCTCAAACACTCCGAAGCTCATTAACAGTGCAACATCCTCACTTAGCCAACCGCAGCTTAAAGGGACTATACCCAATTTCACGTCCGGTTAGCTTAGTTAGCGACAGCGGCTATTTTTTTTTTAGCTTTTGTGTGACGCTTTTTCTTGGCTAAGGGGTTTAACTTTCATAATTTGACTCCGGATCCCTAGGGGAACGCTTTTACTGGCTGATCGGAGTCTGGACATTCCAAAAATTAACCCGGCAGAGAGAGAGCGTCACGCCAATGCTAAAAAAACTAGCCGCTTTCGCTAACTAAAATGCCCTGGACTCGTACATATGCGCAATCAATGAGTCATTGATTGAATTGAAATTACCACTTTACTTCATACTATACCACGTAGAAAACCATTTTTCTTAGAAAGATTAAAATAATGTCAGTTATAGTTCCTTTAACCTTAGCAGATTTTCACACAGCGGCTAATTTGATCTAATTTAGCTTCCATTTTGCACCCGGTCTCTTCTCTGAGCTCCCTCCAACCACTAAAAGTCAGTTTAATGTTGGTTCTTGTGTTATCTCTTGCTCTGTATCTTTCTTTTCTTTCCTTCCTCATGTCCTCATGTTCATGTCCTCCTTGTGTGTCCTTTGTTGAATTAGCGAGGTTGCATGTTCAAAATGGCCAATTTGTTGGTATTCAGCAACTGGCGTTTGACATGTTGGTGTAAAACAAAACACTGCTGTTACATCATGCTCTGGTCTGGAAGGCATCCGCTGGATGCTGGATGGACAACATCATGCTTCAGGAATGTCCATTACACACGGGACAGAAGCATAGTTTTAGGGCTGGAAACTAAGTCTTGAGTCTTTATTACATGCATTAGTACATTGGCAATTAAAAAAAGAAAGATTTCTATCTCAATTTGCTGATTTAAAACTTCAAATTGTGCATCAGTTTGAAAACCCAACACCGTAGATGCTGCAGTCACACACAGTATGCTTCCCTTCACAGAAAACAAAAAGAAAAACGGGAAAATATCTCTCTACTTCCACTCAGAAATGGGGGATTAAAACCAGTTACACCAAGATCAAAGTACTTTTTAAGTCCAGCATCCAGTGACGCCATCTGAAACTTTTCCCAGTTAAAGAAAGACTGTCTGCTCAGAACACCTCCAGCCATTGTAAAGCAACTGTCTCTGCTCTGAAAGACAGCGTCGCCATTAGACTCTGTCATTTCCTGAGAGGCCAGCTATTAGACCTTGCCAGCAGGACGGCTTTGCTAATCGCTTCGGTGTGAAAGAGGTGAGGGTGTCGCTGCTTGTGGAGGAGGAAGGCCAGTGGGTGCCTGGAAAGGAGCCACTCTCCACCCTAATTGCCATGAATACCCCATCTAGTTTGGTTTATGGACTGGCAGGAGGGATCGGTACCCTCTGAGAGGTTTAGTTAAGCTGGCCCTGGCTTTTCTTGCTCTCGACCACCCTCGAGGGCCAGAGGAGGTGGGCTGCAAATGGACACCAGATGGATGTAGCCAAACATTGCAGGAGGAGGAGGCTGAGTTGTTGGATGTGGCTGACTATCTTTGTCTTAATTGCTGTAAGGGCAAATTTGCAAGTACCAGGCCAGTCTGAAGTTATTCTAATCTGGAAGTAAAAGCAGTATTCTTGATTTTGGCTCTCAGGCAGCTTCCATCATGTTGTCCTGAAGTTAACCAAGCAAGGCCGGTGCCTTCACATTTAGAAAACAAATGGATGGGGATTAAATTGAGAGGGAAAGGTTGACAATCGGTCTGCCTTGTTGTGCTGTTTGTTAATCATTTTCCAAGCCCCCCTGGCCTCAATAAAGCAGAATAAAAGAATATAAAGGAACAATTTGGACTGCCCCAGCTGTGAATAAGCAACCCATCACGCCAAACAATAGACCGGTCATGCCTGCTATAATTCAGCTTGTGATCTCAGACACGCCCCCTCTCACTCGCCACATCTTTGTTAAAGTCATCCGTCAGGCATATCATTTTCCTCTCCCCACCCCTCCTGCATGACCAGATGGTTAAAATCCATAATTCACTGCCAGGGAAGAGAGAAAGATCAGCAAACCCCACTCCTCATTCCTGCATCCCTCTGTGCAATGACATTACTCCCACCATGGCCCATTATTGGCCTCCTCCTTGGCTAATTAAGCTCAGCTTTGTCGAGGGGCGGTGCAATAGCTTACCAAGCCAGGAGTGGCTCTGTGCACCTGGGGAGCCTACCTGTTGCACGAGTCTGACTTATCAGTCTTACCAAGAGGGAGGAGCGATGCAGGGATAGATGGGGCCCAGCTGGTTGGCCTGCACTGCCACTTAAAGAAGAGGCGGGGTGTGGCTGTCAGTGCGCGGTGTGCTTATTTTAGCTGCTGGAGGGTATTTTAAGCAGGATACACCTCAGTAGGTACAAAATGCATAGATTTAGATTGATTGTGCTCACAAGTTTGTTTAAATTAATGAAGTGCACATTGACTCCTAATGACTCCTAGAAGAGGTTAAAACTATTCATTTAACTGTCTTTCGTTGCTATGAATCCATTTCTGCAGAAGTTCTTTCTGGTCTCTTTGACAAGGACTTACAAACATATATAAACCCCACAATGATGATAAAGGGAAAAAATTATAGTTGTCTGTAATGAGCTAATGCTGCAATTCCCTGAGTCTGTTTTAGTTTTAGCAACTTTGTGTGGATATGACAGACTCGATGGGGACTCAAGTTTGAGACTCAGACTCAAGTCGCTCTGAAGAGGCTAAACAGTAACTTCAGACTTGACTCAGACTTGTGAAGCACCTTCTTTTTCCTTGTTTTCTTCATGATCTCTTGCCAGCTGGATGTGATACATTTTGCAGAAACAGATGAATACTCATACACAATCAGTAAAAACAAAGGCATAGCCAGCATACTTTTGTGGCCCCATCTTAGCTCATAAATGTGGGTATCATTTTTTTTCCAAAGATAAATAAAGGAACAGTAAACTCCGACATAAAACACACACCTAAAGAGGTTTGTTACTGTAATATGAAAGCTAATGTTAGCATCTACGTTAGCAACGAACGTGGCGCCAAAACAACATAAACGTTAGCATTTTACGGCTTTTGTATAAAAATAAAAGTTAAATCGGATAAATTCAGGGGATGTGCTCAGAGGATGAACAAGGCTGGTCACAGTTCAGATAAACTGGTGAAAAAAAACCAGAACCACTGGAAACAATATGGCTTTACTGGTCTGTTCATTAGAAAATGAGAAAAGTTAGAATTGTTTGTTGGACCTTTTGGGGTTGGATACATTTTTTTTTTATATTTCTAAAGGTTTTTAATTAATTCTAATTAAATTTAAAAAAGTTTATTGTGGAGTCACTTTTAAAAGCTCTGGTATAAATGGATTTTAGCAAAATTAAAACCTTTCAGTCATTTTATATGTAAGAAAAATACTTAGCAATCTAAAGAAATTTCAATTGTCTTTTTTAGATTTTTCAAATTCAGTAAAGAGAAAAAATGGTCCAGTGAAGAGGAACAGAGGAGCATTTGTTTGTTTCAGCTAATGATCAGTGATGTTGTAAACTTAAAGGGGTGTGGAATTTAAATTCACTGAATATAATGATGTGTTTGAGTATATAACACCAGACAGCAGATGACTCCTTACAGCTAAACGAGACTTCAGACTTTACTTGGGTTTGTCTTGCGTACATCTCATGCAGAGTCAGCAAAGCAAACCTTTCACCCTCAGCAGCAAGGAGACTCAGCTCCTCCAAAAACCTGATTGGTCAATATTATCCAGGTGATTCCTCCATGAGGCGTTCATTACGTCGAGCCTGGTGCTCGTCATTGATTTTCTTCCCTGGAATGCACGGCCTCTTTGAAGTCGGCTGTCTGCTTCGCACGCCGCTGTGGGAAAGCAATCAAGCTCAAAAGTTTTCTCCCTCCTTAAATTCTGAAGCTGACAAATAACTCATCTTCTTTTTTTCCCCCTCAAATCAATAAGATACAGACCTCTTCACTCTCACGCCGCAGAACTCCTCTCGCCAGCCCTGATTGGAATGAACTCTGGCGTTTCAAAGGTCCGCGCGCGCTGATTGTGGGAACGTGAATCAATCTCATTGAACGCCGTGAAGTCTCTCACCAGCCGGGTCTTATGGAGGTCTGGCTGCGGCGCTTTGTGAGGGGTCAGTTTCCAGGAAACACTTGAAATGCCGGCGTTTGGCGACGTCTAGCCTGGGGGAGCAGACATGGTCCGGGGCTTAACAAAATTACCAACTTCCATTTAAGGAGTCGGGGCCTGCTTATAATACTAATGCATATTTAAATGAGCACTTTGCATGCATCTGCATTCATCTGGAAATAAAACAGAGTGAAAATAAGTGTCGGATAAAAATCTGTATGGAAAGGTGTAGATGGAAATTCATGAGATGCAAATACGGGTAAATCAATGACAGGTCCTTCTCTTTCCTTTTTAATATCCGTGAGGTCGTGGCTAATTGGGCTTTTATTGTGCAATTACGCAGAGTTTGCTCAGGGTTTAGCTGTTCTGGGTCTGCGGAACGGCGAGTGCTTTGTTTAACTTCCTCCCCACCGTGGCCCTGCGTGTAACTTCTGCCTCTGGAGATCAGATAATCCCCAGACTAAAGCATATTGTCTCCGTCACTCCCAGTTATACTGGCTGCTTTCCTGACTGTTGATGAGCACCAGCAGATATAGAAGAAAAAAAAAAAAGATTCCTCTTGCTTTTTAAAGAGGTTCAGTTTCCTGGCTTTAAGTTATTGTGGCTGATACCTTGCAGGCAGTCCGAGTGCTTTGAAGTCGCCTTTGAAGTTATGAGGAAATTGGAGGAAATCGGGAAATCAGCAGCAGGGTTTCTTAGAGAGCTTGTTTGCGAGGGGGGGTGATTGGACACAACACCCTGGTGGGGGGACGGTGGCCATTTCTCTCAGGGGGTCTCTCCTTATGGCCTGCCAGCTAAATGTATAGGACAGAGACACCAATTATGCCACTTTGGCATATGGGCAGTGGCTCTAATGATATCCTGCCAACTGCTCACCAATCCAGGTCGGGTACGTGATACTTACTGCCAGATAAATAAATAAACAAATAAAATAACTGCAATTACTGCCACGTCCTTTTTCTGATGTCAGCTGTAAATGAGTGGGGACTGTCATACACCTGCAGCCCAGTTGGGATGCTTGATCTGGCCGTCCGCCCGCCTTTAGCTCTCCACCGGTCCAGCTGGGAGAGAGCATGCAGCTGTCTGTGCCTGAGCTCAGGGGCTCCCAAGGGGCCAAACTGCAGCAGAAGACCCCAAAGGGCGAAGCAGCAGACCCCAGCGCAGATGTTCAGCCACCGTACCGTGTGGCGTCGTGGCACGTTACTCCACTCCTGATGCCTGTCTGACTGCAGGTGCTGGCAGCTACTGCGTCTCGCCGCTCAGGACACGTCAGACGTTAACCACACTTCATCTCGGCTGACACGCTACCACGCAAATGGGACTCGCATCCAGTCATTACGCTGACAGGCAGAGCAGCAGATATGACGATGAGCTCTTCTAATGAGGGCAGAGTTTTTCTTTGGATGGCACGTGTGAATAAGGACACTCTACTTCGAACGGTTTCATGTAAAGCAAATAAAGACCAGATGACTGTATTTCACATTTGGATGAAAGCATATCCAGGTATACATCATTTTGAAAGGATTAAATCAAGTCAAGTTTTTGATGATAATTCAAAAGTTTTTGTGACACGAGCATAACTCAACAACTCAAAATTGTTAAAAACCAAAAGAAAAACAGAAAAAGAGTATAAAGTTATAATATTTGAGCACATATTGCAGATTTAGATTCCTTGTCTAACAGGGCAGACATAAGAATTGTAAATGCAGTCTTTTTTTCTGGCATATCTCCAAATGTGACCTTTCCAAGTAATAAATATTAATGTTATTACCTGAATCTGTCTCTGTGAGACATAATGCTTCGCTGAAATGTAAAAATGTTTTATCACGTCCACTAACACATACAGAAAAACAGTCTAAGTCTGCACTATTTAATTAATTTGTCTGGCAGAGTTTCAACATGAAGTTCTCTGTCAATAGTACTGAGCCGGACTTCTTATTTATTATGGAGCGACTAATCTTCAGAAGCACAGTGGGAAAAGAAGAGGTGTTTAGTTGTGATGTCCTACATTTAGTTTCTAACCTTTTTAAATACATTTTTCTATCATCCTCTGGCTTACACTGACTTTAAATGGTATACTTTACTTCTCAGCACACGGTGTATTTTGTTTCATATCATATATCGTATATAAGATATCATATATCATCACATCATATGTCATGTCATCATATCTATCTATCTATCTATCT
>JAVQJG010032745.1:0-36215 GCA_036024015.1 Craterocephalus amniculus
TTGATCCAAATGATTCATTCAAAGTTACACAAAAGTAATTTGCATTCAACTTTTTTTCACTGAACTTGTAAATTCCAGCAGTTTTGCGTCTCTAAGGGAGACTCATGATGATGATGATGATGATGATGATATCTCAGCAGGAGATTAAATGGGGGTGGACAGCTTCTGTGTCATCATCCCTGCTCCTATATCAGCCGTAGCAAGCAAATCATGATGTCATCATGTCAGCCAGCAGAGCGGGACCAGCGTGTGATTGATGGGCCTAACCGGACTGCTGTCACAGACCCAAACCACTTCAGATGGAGTGAAATAAATGGCAGAAGATGCTGTTTTTGTTTGTTTTTTACACATACAGCGTGCTGTGTTTACCCTGCATCTGTGTGTGTGTGTGTGTGTGTTTATGAGCATGCCGTGAAACGGGGGTCAATCAGTCATATGTGGAGGAAATGGGGTAATCTGGGGCCAGGTGTCAGGAAAGTGATGGATTTTAATGCTGTGATTGTAGTTAATGGCTCTTTAAATTAAATCGAGATTAAACGTCTCTGTGGGCTTTAATCTATCTTATTGGTTTTGTCCACTTGCACCCCCCCCCCCCCCCCAAACAAACTCTCACTCTTCATCTCTTCCCTCCTCATCCTGTCACACTCTTCAGACTTTCTTCTCTCGGCTCGTTTCCATGCCACGCACTCGTTCGCTGCTGGGAAAACATGCGGGACATTTAGCCTGCCATTAACAAACCCATTTACCGTCTCTTTTGCTCGTGTTTGTCTTCGTAACGTGTCCACCTCCTGCATGTAGGCGCAATCTGTTTTTTCCCTGCAGTGTGACACTCATATCTAATTCCATTTGCTCCTTTCAAAATCACAATATTGGGCCAGCGAGTTATAATTGGGCCCATACATCCTGCCCAGGCAGTATGGATTAATTCAAGTATGCTAATGTAATTCAATTTGATACAGTTAATCTTGTACTAATGCAGATTGAAGGATGTGAGGCGCAATCAAATACCTCTTAGCCCTTTAATTTGCATCTGAGTTTTTTAAATGAAATTAGTCAATTTGTAATTATGTGACCTGGGCCATAATTAGTTTATTTATCACTGCAGTTAACTCCCCATTAGGAGAATCAGAGGGAGATAGACAGAAAAAGAAAGAGGTTGCGGGAAAGAGACTTATTTATTTTATTCAGAATGAGAAGACTCGCAGCATCAATTTGTCTCTCATTTAATAACCGACTTCATGGTGAATCATGTGCTGGTCGGAGAGCGCTCATGTGCTGTTTGATCATGAGCTGTTTGATCAGATATCAGCAGCGAGAGCCGATCAAACCGGGATCGGGCCAGGTGACCGCTTCGGGTCGCGTGTTTGTCTGGCTTTTTTTTTTTTTCTTCCCCAGACAACGTAATCACCGAGCTGGACCTCTCGTAGTTGTTTGTGTCCAGCGACGCGAACACAACAAATACCCGTGATGTGACTCATTCATTCCTCCACCAAAGCACAAGACGGGTGCTGCTTGTTTTTGTGTTGGTCAAAGAGGTCATAATGGACGTGGTGGAGAGGTTGACACCCTTTCAGTTTTATTTTCTACTAGGGCTGGGAAATAAATCGATTTTATCGATAAATCGAATTTGCTATTAATGAGGATTTAATTTTTTGAAAATCCAGATTTTCTTAGCCGGAAATATTTTGCCGACATTGCCTTCCCTCACCTGTACAACTGTATGCGTGAAAGTTATATTTTCATAGTTTACAGTAGCAGGGCCTGCCAGCTTGTTATACAAGTTTGTTTCACAATTTAAAATATCTGCACTTCCTGAATGGGTGATTGAAATAAAAGCATGTTTTCCCATAAAATCTAATATTTGTGATATGTTTTAAAGAAAAAGACAGGAAGATTAAAGAAATACGATTAAAATCGAAAATCGGATTTGGTTTTAAAAAATCTGAGATTTTATTTTTTGGCCATATCGCCCAGCCCTATTTTCTACCCTTACGGAGAAAAACAACCACTCTGTTATTTATTATACAGTAATTAACTTCCATAGAGATATAAGGTGATGCTTTTTTATTTCTTAATATTTTACATTTTATTTATTTAATGTATTTTTATATTTTTATTCAAAATCATTATTTAAAGATGTTTTGTATATATAGCTTTAGTGTTTTCATTTGCTGTTTATCACAAAACAGTTTGGTTATTACAATATATGCATGCACATATATAAATATTTATTTTACAGTAAGTGACAGTGTATTGCATGACTGTTGTCCCCAAAAGTGGCAAAATTAAAAAATTTCCATCCCCATGCATGAATATACTAAAAAACAGCTGTCAGTTATGTGTCCGTTAGGATTGTCTGCTACACTCATCCACAGTGCGGAATACTGTATTAATGTATTACTAAAGGCGAAAACTGCTTCTATTGGTCAATGGAGGACAGTTTTGGTTTTATAGCGCATAGCAACTAAACATGGAGCTCCAAGTCGTCTTGGGTTGATCATTTTCCTATCTAAACTTTTCCCCTATTCTTCAACATTTGACCGTGAGCCATTTATTGTCGCTAAGAGCCGCCTATCCTTGTGCACACACCTATGTTTTAGTTGTGTTTACCCACAAAGCTATGTGCTGAACTCACAACACACTTTGTTTTATTTTCCTTTTGTTTAATCCTCGAGGTAATTATTAGGGGTCAACCCAAAATTTGCATGGCCAATAATATCAGCCGATATAGACAATTTCTAATAATTGGTATCGGAAGTTTTCCCACCCATAGCCGATAAAATAAGTTCATGTTAAAACACACTTCTTCGGCTCTCATACAGGAGTCTCTCATTGCCTGAAGGCACCACCCTACGCTCTATAACAATGTCCTGTCTATTTTATGTATTTATTTATTTTTTGCTGCAAATGAATATCGATTCTAAATATCTGTTATCAGTTCCCTTTTTTACGAATAATCAGGTTTTCTGAGAAGTTTCTTCTCAGGAGTAGCAGCTACTTTTTTCCATTTAAATTTATTGAGTCCTGCATGAACATGTAACTTTATCTGATCAAAATAGAGATCAATATTCTAGTTCATATGTGAAGAAAACTGAAAAAATATATTTTATGTTTAGATATTGAGTCAATTATTTTCTCTCAGAGCAATGCCAATAAAAATAATTTATAGTTATTACTGTTAATGTTTGATCAGTATTTTAGTTTGAATCAATGTGATTGGCTCGTTGATCATTCTTACGATGTATTGACTTAAATCTATACAATTTTAAACTAACAAAGGGATTTCAGTCAAACGTTTAAAGTGTGCAAAATAACATTTTAGTGTAATGAAACTTGTTGATACAGTGTTTTACTCCGGTAAATCGGTTGAATTGTGCCGAGGTTTTTTAAAATCTGGTGTGAATGGGAAAAAATGGAGATGAGGCTACTTCCTGAATGCTGAAGTAAAGCAGTCGATGCTCACAGCTGGCCATCAGTAATCAGACCCATTTCCTATTTTCCTCCAGCATGTTTAAGCTACAAAAAAATTGTTGTTTCACCATGAAGTGAAATGACTTGTTCTCTGCCTCATTACAGGAAGTTGTTTTTTTTGTTCATAAAGAAAAAAGCTGTTTCCAAACAAATTTGATGCACATCAGGGGTAATGAAAAACAACTCGGGGAATCCTATCCGACCTGGCAGAGATTAGCATGACGTGACTCGCCAGCTGTTTCTTGTTTGAGGTTCTGCAGCTGATAAACTTCCTTGACCGACTCACATCTTCCCAGATGTATCTTTTCCCAGAGTATAAATTGATTTACATAGTTGTTGTTTATTCATCCTAGTGATTCGTTTTTCATGGAAATATGTTGTAATCACTTCAATTAACAAGATCATTTTACCCAAAACAATTGTTTTTTTTATCTTTTTGACTTTATGAGGTAATAGAATAATTATCTGTTTTTTAATAATAATTATTGTAATATTCTGTTGTTCATTCATGAGTTAATTTCATGTTATTCATTTTTGTGAAAGGACGTCCACCATGACGAGCAGAGATATCTGAAGCTGAAGTATCATGACCTTCATTTTTAACTTCATAAAAGTATCATAAGAGTGATGAAGAGTTCACCGTGTTTACTATGAGAGAATGATGACCTTATGTAGGGGTAACACTTGAAAACTGAGGGAAGAGATGTTGAAAATGGCCTCACATACTGTAGTTTTACAGCTAAACTGAAAAACTGACCGAGGACAAACCAAGATTGGACATACTTTTATCCATGGAACTGAGTTTCGATATAGTTTTATATAGATATGTGTAGAGGAAGTATATATGTGCCTATTGTATGTATGCCAGAAAAAAGAAAATTATAAAAAAAAATTTTCTCTGTTATTTTAAAACCTTGCTCGTACCCTCCAGAGACGAATGGAGGTTTGAGTTGTTTACATAACATGCTACCATGTAACGTTTATTAGCCTTCACTGCCCCTTCCTAGTATGAGTAAAATCCTAAAACAGATGCTGCTGACACTGTGGTCCTCAAGCTTTTGCATCAGTTTGTGCAGAAACACAGCCAGTGGTCTCTGTGGGTAAAATGATAAAGAGTCAATGTAGCAAAAGTACTGTCCTGTATGTTTTACTTTATATTAAATTCCTTTAGCTCAATGGTCTGTCTTTATTACCACCAGGGTGGCCATAAAACTTGGAAGCTCATAACTTTTTTAAAAGCTTGTTTTCTTAAAATTATAAATTATCTAACTAAATTCAGAAAAGTTTTTATTAAAACTTATCTCATAAATTTAGAAAACCAAAGGGATTCATTTCTTTTGTTTAAAATTATCTTTAATTTGGAAAAACAAGGTGTTATTTGTATTTATTTATTTGCAACATGCTTCTGTAGTTTCTTGTTTGCAACTTCTATTTTTACTTTTTATTTTTTATATACTATGTATATACTATTGTTCTTACTGTCCACCTCTGTCCCACTTAAAGAGCCCGTTTCAACAAGTCAATGTTTTAGAAATGTTACTCAGATAAATTATTGTCACTTGATATTGTTTCGAACATTTCTGATCTCAAATAAAACTGAATCTTATCACCAAAAATCCTGCCTCTAAAAGTCTGTAAAACATCTCCCTTTTTTAGTATCACTTTCCACCATTGTCATGCTAAATTGAGTCTCTCTGTTCTGCAGTGCAAGTGGTCCAGAAAAGGATTCATCAGAACTCGATGGGCCCTGCCTGACTGGTGAGTTTTATTAACAGGCCCCTGCAGCGACACATCCCACCTCATCACTGTTCAACCTTGAATCATTGCAGCTGTATCAGCGTGATTAGAGACAGAGAGGTAACCACGTCAGTCATGTCGAGCTTCTCTCACATCACTGACGGCACAGAGCCACTCGCACAGCTTCACCCTCCGCTCGCCGCGCGCCACGGCCGAGGGCAGCGATCTGATTAGAAGTAATCACATTAGTCAAGCAGCTGCATATGACAGATGACAAAAAACATTAGATGCCATCGAACCTGTACTGGATAAATAGAAATGCTGCTTCCAGCATGCAGAGCTGGGGAGGAGTGGGCGGCCGAGGGGGTGCAGGACGGGGATTGTAATCTAATAGAGGGATGACATGAGAACTAAAGAGCTGAAACGGTAAGCATTTAATAGGGGCATGACGTTTGACAGGAGCGGCGGAGAGAGTGCTGCTGGGGAAGAATAGGAGATCAGATCAGAGAGGGGGATAGACACGGATGCCCTGAGCTCTGCATGTTTTCATTTGTTCAGGATGTCTGTGCAGAAAAAAAATCCCATGTGATGAGATCAATTCCTCCGAGTGGCCCCATCGAGCACCGTGCCAACAAAACGGCCCAGACTGATAGGATCAGCAGGGAGGTGTTCATCACTGTACATTGAGCTGTCTTGCTTTCCTCTAATGGGACGAGCTGAAAGGCCGGCAAGAAGTCAGAGCTCAGAGATGCTGCTTTTGAGTGTTGATGATGAGATGAGTGCTGCTGATCTTCTGGAAGACGTTCACTCACACACTGCTCTTTTATCCTCAGTTTCTTCGATCTGGTCAACATTCACCTTTTCCATGATGCTTCCAACCTTGTGGCTTGGGAGAAAAGTCCTTCGGTCTACTCTGGGATCAGACAGAAGGCCCTGGGATATGTTTTAGACAGGTACTTCACATCCTCTTTTTTTTTTTTCTTCTCACGTTTCCCTGGCTGTCGCCCATGATGACGGCTTGTTTCCAGCAAATACACCATTTATTCTATGTGTAATATTTCATGCTCACATTCATTCTGGCTCATTGGTTCAGATATAAAATTAGTTTGAAGAAAAAGAATCAGAAATACAAAGAATATTGAATAAAAAGCTGTTTTTCCCTCCCTTCCTGCCTCAAATCCCAGTTCTCTGTAGCATGAAAAATCTGTATTGGTATTGTAATGGAGGCTTAGAGTTCGACTGAGCAGGAGAGGTGCAGCAGAGGAGGTTTTTGATGGATTCAGTTCTAGACCAGTGGGATTACATCTGTCTGGAGGAGTAGGGGGTCTTACTCACTACACGGTCTGTGAACTCTCAAGTCTCTTTCATCTGTCTTCTTCTCCATCCCTCCTTCCTACTTTAAACATTTTCCTCCTTTTTTGTGGTATAATCCTTTACTCTTCTTTATTATTGTCCCAACACCAACTGGGAAAAGGAAAATGGTTTTGTGAGGGGATCAGCTGGACTTTAAGCTCCATTGTTGATGTAATTGCCCACTACACCTGTTACAGGAAGAAGCCAGTAGGGGACACAACAGCAAACTTCTGGCTTTGCAGGATGGAAACGATGTTTTCCTTTCATGCTTTTTTTTTCTTATATTTTTTTTAATTATTATTGTTTTTAATCAAGTCAGTTTCAGTGTCTTTTTTTGCATTTTTATTGATCAGTTACTTTGGAATCTGTTTTGTTGGCCATCTTCATATTGCATCCTGAAGTGCAATATGAAGGGAGGGGTTATTTCAAATGTGCAAACTTGACTCTAAATAAATTCATAATACTGAAGGAAACCTTCAGAAATGAATGGATGTAGAATTTTTAAAAAGTATTTGATAAAGCAGTTTGTCAAAAAAAATCCCGTCCAAGCACCATGACATGCATTGTCTGGCATCACGATATTACCTGCTTCATATTGGTTTGAATAACAGTTACGCTAATTCACAGTTAATGCCCCCTTAATGACTGAATGCTAATTGGATGGACTCAGTAGTGACTAAGCAGCCCTGCAGAGTGAGGACTGTGTTGTAAACTGCATATTGGCTGTGAGTTTCTGCTCTCAGTGCTGAGTAAAGCCAGCTTATATTCTAACATGACATACAATCTATGCTTATGCCTTGCTAATGTGATTTATGGGATATCCATTTGCAGCGGAGCGGGATGATAGAGTGCACAGTGCAACCCCTGATCCCTACCTGGCCATGCTAACACAGAATAAAATCCTGGTAGCAGACCCGCTGCTGGTGACCTCCCATTCAAAGGATGCACGACACGACTCGCCGCCGCCTCCACTTTGAATAACTACATATTGTACATGCATATATGGGTGGAATACATCAGCGGGGCTCTGCCTGAATTATGAGGCGGCTTTGCGAAGCCACCTTTTCCGGGTCATATTTTACCTGTTCTTCATTGTTAATTTGATGAAAGAATGCTCCGCCTTTAATGGACAGGAGAGCCGGAGTGTTTTAAGAAGGCAGCAGCTTTTTATTAGACTGTAACTTACGTGGATTTACTAACATAATGAGACTTCCAAAGGAGCTTGTTGTTGCTCTCATTTTAAGTGTTTTCATTAGAATTCCTCGGCCTTCATCACGCTGCTTTCCAGTTGATTTATTTTGAATGATGCCTCCTGTTAATGCACCTAAATGGCAGACTCAGAAAAGCCTCAGCCGGGTGGAGGGTGTTGACTGTTTGGGTAATTTCCTCGTTGGCTTGGTCATTTTAAAGTTTTTTTTTTTTGCTTTTTTTATTTTGCCTGAGATGAGTGAGGATGAGTCAGGTTGGTATTGCTGTGGATTCCTTAGTTATTACCGGGGTGCAGAGGAGGGACGGTGGGGGTACGGCGCCTCGCTCGCCTGGTTTTTGGGAAGCTGTCGGGCGCAGATCCGGAGCACCGGAGTGAGAAAAAGCTGGTGGCGCAGAGGGAAGAGAGGAGGAGCACAAAGGGTGCTCGGGCTCTGTAAAGGGCAGTGAATAATGGGTAGGTCCTTTCACAGAGGCTGCTAACCTTTTGGCAGCCACCAGCAAACTCCATTCTGCTATGCCGATCTGGGAGGACAATGTGCCCGGGCAAGGCTTTGAATGAAGCGCTACCACCAACAGTGTTCCCATTCAGCGGCTGGTTGGGAACCATCTTTTTGGCTATTGTCCTAACTCTGACTCCTACCCCCAGAAGCAAAGCAGGAAAAGGGGCAGGGGGAATACCTAAAGCCAGCCCCTCCTCCTCCTCTCCTTCTCTGCGCTCTCTCTCTCCCTCCCTCTCTCTCTCTCCATCTCTGAGGTCTAATCTCACATATCAAGATCCTAGCGGCACCCCGCCAGCTGAGATCCACGAGGCAGCCAGTAGAGGAGCCTGATCACATGGTAGCACTCTGCTGCCGGCATCAAGCCTTATCTGAGGGCCCGGCCTAATAATACAGCTTACAGCCCATTGAGAACACATCTGATAAGCCTTTTCCTCTGTGGCTCTTTTAACCGCTAAACACTGTTTATCTCCAAAGTGCTCAGACGCCTCGGGGGAACAATGCTGAGAAGGAACATCGTTTAGCCAGCCAGACCTCACCATTGAGTCAAATCAAAAAAGCAGCAGCCTGCGCTGATGTGTGGGCCACTTCCATGAGAGGGAAAGGAGAGCAAAGCGCCGCGTCAAATGCATCCTTTGCTTATTTTGCTGTCCTTTGAAAGTCTGGATTCACATTTCCACATTTCGCATTGGTATTTCCACAAGATGGTGAACCCGGTTTGTAAATGAGCCAGTGAGATAAAACCAACAGCTTTTTTTTTTCTATCTTTCCTAAAGGAATCTCTTTTGTGCATTGGAGTTTGTTTCTTTTTCCTGCCTCTATTCAGGATGGCTGGTCTGGTTCAGGGGAGAACAGTTTTACATTACAACTGTGAAATCCTGGCATAAAGGCGTCCTTTGTGGCATGCCATTATTTTCACACAAATATAGTCCATTGTCACCATGCTGAAGTTAATTTGATCAACATTGGGGACATTTAACTGTTTTGTTCGCTGAAAAGACTTGTTTCATGCTCATTTTCGGGGCATTGAAAAGCAATGATTGGCAGAAAAATAATGTTGCCGTTAACAATTCAAAGCAATTAGTTTCCCATGGGGAGGCAGTGGGCCGCACTGGCCACCACACAGCGATGCTTTGTCATTTTATGGAGGGTCATCAGTCAACTGTCAGAGCGTCTCAAAGAGCCCTCCAATCTAAATGTTTCCCTTCAGGCTTTTTCCCAGAACAACGGGCTGAATGAGCAGAGAGAGGCCGGCTCGTCTCCAGCCAATAGACATGTTGAGCTGGAGGACTGGATAATCGCAGGGATTTTTTTTAAGTGTCCATGTCAATGCAAGCATTATGCTAATCATGTCTCCCATGCAACCTCCATGTCATGACATATGTAAAACAAATAATTTTTTTCAAATGAGTTTCTGAGCAGTGTCTAAATGAAAAAATAGACACTTAAAAAAACCTTGTCTGTAATTTCTTCATTTGTCTGAACCTCATAGAATACTAAGAAAGTAAGATTTGATATGAGCAACATGATAAACAAAGCTTAGGGAGAAAAGCGAATAGACAGAAAAGTGTTTAAGATGTAGAAGTAACACAGGAGTAGTGACTGGTAGGGGTGTCAGCATTGGGTATGAAATGAGCACCCACCAAAGCTGAGGGTGCAGCGCATGCATAAGGGAAAATGTAGCCGAGAATCTGATCTTATGACAATTAGGTCTTGGCAACATTGTGGTCCACATTCCAGACCACTTGGTGGCAGTAATGCACCAACTAGGTTTTGCTGACCACCAAAAATATCAGGACGAAGAAGAACTGTGGAATAATGGTGCCTGAAATTTGTACTTGGAGGTTAGAAGTCATATCTAGGAATTATCAGGCTTTTGTTTTGGGTGAAATTTGAGCTAGTTAGTCTACCCTGACTTCGAAAGTCAGATATTCAACTTAAAGAGACTTATTTCCAACTGGGAACTCATAGGGTAAAAAAAAGACTTTCCACTTAAATTCGGACGCACCATAATTGCTTTCGAACATAACAGAGATCAGGGTTTTTCAAAAACACATTAAACTATATGTATATGTTTGGGGCTGGGGGGCCTGGGAATGTTCATTCATTCAAAGGGGGGCATTAAGGAAAGGTAGAATGAGAAAAGTGAAAGATGCAACAGAAATCAGACCACTCTGACGCCATGTGATGTGGGTCTGCAGTACTGAAGCTACAGATGCTTAGTAAATATTTCCGGAGAGTGCTTTAGATACTTCATCTGTAAAGACACTGAGTATTACTTACCGTAAGGTTTTTAGTTTAACAAACATGATGCTACAGGCTGCTCCTCTGTCCTCAATTAGCCACCATATTTCACAGTTACACAAACACAATAGGGCATTGCTTTTCAGTTGCAGCTGAAAGGAATTATGGGATGAAATAAACCCCTTTATTGGTCTAGCCCATTCTGTGGTGAAGAAAACAATAAATAAAGCTATGGAGCTCATTTTTTCTCTGTATTTGGAGAACAGGAACATCTCTGATGACGGCAGCAGCTCAAATACTTACAGCTTCCGTCACTCAGGAGGTTCCTAAACAAAATGTACTCTTTGACTTTTTAAATAGATTAATTATTCTAATGGAAAGAATTTTGGTCTTTCAGCATTTGCAGAGGATAATATTGATGAGATTCAGTCTCTGTATGCAAGCGCCAAACCATGACAGACAAGTTCATTTGTAATTTTTCAAACCACCTAAATACGGAAGTGACATATTTTACTTAAGAGCTATTCAATCCTTCTCTTTCCATATTTAATGAATGACACACACACAAACACACTTGTGTTTCTCCTTTCTATACACACATTCAATTAATAAAATGTATTCATTTATAGGGCTTGGTATTTATTAAATAAATAAATATTATTAAAATATATACCAAGCCCTGTAAGTTTTTCTCAACACAGTGCCAAAATAAAGCAACTTCAGACTGCCTGTCCGCCTGTCCCCACGTAGGCCCCAGAGGAGGAAGAGCTTGCTCTTTCATTACTGTAATGACAAATTCCACCAACAATGATGTCCGTGTGATTGACACTATGATTATCTGCACATTGAAACAGTTTATTTAGGATTCTTAAGGCAAAGATTTTGCACCGTGAAAAACAGTGGGGGAAAAAAATGATTTTTTAAATTTATCATTATATAAAGGTTTAGCATACAAGCTTTTCCAAAAATGTGCTTTTTATTTTGTTATTTATATTAAGTGTCAGGTTTATTTTCACCTAGACAGAATCAAACACACACAAGAATGAGCCACACTACGATCTATGTAATCCTGCAGGAGGAAGGTATCAGCAGTGAAAGCTGATACCTTCTCCCTTCACAGCTTTTATTCATTGCTCAAGCAAGCAAGTAACACTGTAGTAAAAACACATTGCGGCACAGAACTCCATGCAAGGTCATCACATGGGCATTATTTTCCACTTTACACAGAATAGAGAGTTCTAATATGCAGACAGTTAAAATATAAAAAATGCATGAATAGTCAGACAGAAAAATCATCATAATAAAGAAACATTGATTTATTCTAATATTAAGTAATTACACAAAAATATATATTAAGTTAAGATTTTTTTTTTGTGTTTCTGCTGATATGACTGCATGTTTATGGTGTTTTGTGTTACTGTGCTTTCACTCTGCTGCCTTCTTAACCTCAAAGTCCAGCAGGAACAGATCTTAAAAACCTTTCCTGTTTTTTTTAGTGTACTGCCACACACATGCAAACCATCACACACACAAACAATCACACACAACAGTAATATCTCCGTCAGATTAGAGAATGTAACAGCAGCTAATATTAAACTGGTTAAGTCTGCTCATAAAACTGAACCAATTTCTTCCACTTTTCTTCTTGCATTAATTAGACACAAACAGTTTAACCCAAGCTGTATAAAACGCTGTCATAGTAAATAACTAAAGAATAAATGTCCTAATATTATTTAGACATTTAAAAAATAATTCACTTTAAATTCACTAATAATCGCAGGTCTTGAACCTGTTTTAATACAGCAGACACAACAGATACTAATATTCTGCACACAGACCAAAGCTACAGTTGTTCCCTGCTCCAATCTAGAGCTGTGGGGTTTATTTCTGAATTCATTCTAAACCCCAAAACCCTACATTTGATGCAAGTTTCTGAGACCACTTCACCACTCACATAATCTAAACTTTCTTAATCCTGTTGTGTACAGTTGGACTAGTCTTCTGCCACCTATTAGATTTTCTGATGTTTTGCAACAATCCTTAAAGCGATACTGTGTAACTTTTGACCCAAATATCAGTCTAATATGGGGGTCAGTATACAGTGTTTTAAGAGTGTCTGCACTCTGACGGGGCCACCCTCTTCCAAAACCAGACATTGTAACTTTGCTGGAGCAGATCCGTCCTTCATGGGAATCATGTGACCTGGAGCACTTCCCCCTTTATATACATAGAAGGTTCTGCTTCGTGCTACTTTTTCCTCTTCTTTTATAAAAGTTTGTCTGAATGAAGTAAGGAGGAGGCCAGAAAGAGAAAGCAGGGAAGGGATAGCTCTACAGTTGCCTGTTATAGAAACATACATAAATGTGATTAACTTTTTAACATCTTCTAGCAGCAGTTATTCAAAGCAGCAGTAAGTCCTGATGAGGTGCAGAACATTGGGGTATGCATCTTTGTCTAAATGCAGCTAGTTGAAGCTAATCAGCTATAGACCAAAGATAACATGCTTCCCTATACATTTTGCACAAGTAAAGCAGGTTTTAATCCAATAAATGCATTTCCAATAATTCATGTAAATACCAAAGAAGAAGCAGAACCATTAGCAACTGGCTTGGTTTTCATAAGCTGTAATGTCCCATAAGCTATGGTCTTATGCTGGCATTTTCATAGCAACTGGGAGGTAAAATGGATACATGTATAACTGGAAACAGTCCAAGGCCCGATCATTCAACGGTGAAAAAAAGAGAAAAATTCCTGACTCAGAATTACTTCAAAGTGGTCTGCAAACAAGATTCTACTACACGGATGGAAACTGTTTACGTTTGCGACAGTCCCATGTGGCCAGTCCGATGTTACAGGTTTAGCGCCCCCTAGTGGCCAAACATTACACAGTATCTCTTTAAGAATGTTTCAGTAGTAGTTTTGATTTGGTGTAAAAGTCCAATAAAGAGTTCAAAAATCAATCATAGAATTTTATGTTTTCCAAATGTTTTCTTAAAGTTTTATAACTTTTATTTGACAGAACCCTGTGGAGTGAAGATTTTTCTACATTGTGTTGATCTAAACTATTGGCCTGAGCAGTCTTCTTCCCTAACCTCTAAGTGATCGCTGTAATACTCTCGCACCCCCCTTAATGGTGCATCTTTCCTGCACGCCGTTCTTATTGGGGTGTGCGTTACTAAGGAGATGGATGGCTAACAGTGGGATGTTGGTAAGCTTGTCCTGCGGTGTCAAAGGTCCCGTCAGGGGCCATCCTTGGCCCATTCAGAAAGACGTCACCGGCAGATTCTTCCCAATGTTAACATTCGCCCAAATTCCCGACATTTACTTACAATGGACAGCGATGCTCAGCCTGGCTATTGTGTGCAAAGTCAAATCTGCCTGACCAGCTTATGGGAAGTCAGCTTGTCAATATAGTCATGACATGGCCCCCGGCTGCACCCTCATAATCCCACATAGACCGACTGTTATGGCTCAGTTTAGCTGTCAGTCATGGCATATAATCTGATGAGGAGTCAGCAAGCAGCTGAGGAGAAAGATTCAGGTCCAGGCGAGATTTGTTTATCGTGATGGAGAGGCTGATTGTTTGCTTGAATATGTTTTGAACATGTTTGTTCACTTCCATCACGCCTTGTTTGCATGTGAGACGGTGGTTGAATCAGAAAGAGAGAATGTCCGCGGGGTGCTTTGTGTTGGTGGTTTAAGGAGCCTGGGAGCAAAGTCCGGGGCTGTGTAATAAATTAGCGTCTGACCCCTGTCTTTGTGTGGCCCCCTCCTTGGAAGACCTAGTGAAGGCCCCGGCCCAAACCCCAGTGAGAACGTCCCATGTGGAGAGGCTCTTTCGGGGGGTGTCACTGCGCAATGAATTGGCCAGGAGAAAGCATGTTTATAGACTGTGTAAAAGAGTGAGTCTTTGTGGGAAAATGTCACTGACACTGTTACAGTTTGCCTCAATGAACTATGATGACGAGGCTAATGGGGGCCCCCGCCGAGGGTGAGGGTCAGCAAGAGAGCCCCTCCTCCTCCTAAAAGCTCCGGACCCCCCACCCTCAGGCCCCTTTCACGCCCAGTAGCTGTAGCTAATGTTGCAATTCTTCGTTACTCCACAAAGGCCACGAAAAAAGTCAACTTTCACACCAGCAGGTCACCATGAGTGCTTTAGGAAATCATCGTGTAAACAGAGCGTTACCTTCTGACCTGTGGCTGATACCTTGGAGCAGCAGACAAAAACGTCCGGGCTGCGGGTATTAGACATGGCTATTAGCAGGAGAAAGACCTTGGACTGGGGAGAAAGACACTCCTATTCTCCTTACCCTCCTCTCTCACTTCATCCAACCCGTCATATGAGTCACAACTTTACTCTCTCTTATCTTTTTTGCAGATCAAAGCTTTGCTGTCATTCTCAAACTGGCACCTGTTGAAACTATTTTGTGTTATTCTGATGGTCCTTATACTCTTTTAGCACAGGGGATACAAGAGTTCCCATGTCTCTAAGAACAGCCGTGCTCAGCTTTTTTACTGCCCTCCATTTCGCCCAAAAGGACAGAGAAGACTCTTAGCACCAGAGTGTAAGGCTGTTAATAACATCAGTCCCTGTTTGACATTACTGATGAACAGTGGCACACATGTGTAAAATCGTACGCAGACCTGGGCTAATGATATCATAAGAATGGGGATGTGTGGTGTGTCCCAAACCAAAGACCTGCTGTAGAGCTGTGAATGAACCAGTTTGAAAAGAGAGTCCGCTTTTCACGACTGCTTTGATGAAATGGCAAAGTGTTGCCAGTAGGTTGTCATGACTAAAGATTTATTCCCAGAACTACAGATGTGTAAAATCATAAACAGTCCTTATGGGTCCTTAAGTTTGATCTATTTCTAACTTTTGATGCCAACATAAAATAATGTAGAAACAAAGTAAAGTTACGAGAACAGGTCATTCCAGCTAAATCCCCTCTTCTCTATTACCTGTAAATAAATTCTATATTTCTTCCAGAGAAAATTAGTGGAAAATGCTGCAGCAACTCTACCTGCCTTCTTTTTGGTACCTAAAAAAAATTTCTTGTCAACTTTTCTCCTCATTTTGTCTTGTGTCCAGCTTTAATGGGTTAAATAACCATATTTGTTGCTTAGGTTCATTATGATTTTGTCTGGTATTTTCTTGTAAATGAGCCATGAGGAAAACATTGACAGTTTAACAAATCGTTGTTGGTCAGCACTAGTCAGTCATCGTGAACAAGTATGGAGGTGTGACTCCAGGGGGAAAACTAAAGATGGGGCTTTAGACTTTAGAATTGTGTATTTTTTAAAATATAGCTTTCTGGAAAAAATTTTCTAGCATCTCCTCACCTACAAAGATATATGTTAACAAAAATGAATTTATTCTCACTCCTGTTAGTACTTTAGTCAGTAACAGTTTCCTTGATAGTATAACTTTTTCTTTTATTGTCTGAAGCATTTGAGCCAAACAGCCCATCTATGCTCCCTTATGTACGTAAATGGGGACGTACGCAGTCCTCACACCCCCATGTGACATTTATGTTGCTATGGTTAGTCTCCAAAAGATGGCAGTGTTGAGTTCAGAGTTCCTTCCCGCAATCCGGCGCCAGTTTCATATGAAGTTGTTTCCAACCGTCCAACACAACATAAATAAAAGCATAGCCTTTCTTCAAAAGCTCATACAATTTCTACAGTTGTTTTCCTCGTCTTTATCCCCCTTATGCATTTTTTTTACCTCTTGGACCATCTTGCGATGATGGAAGTTTAATAAAACCAACAAAAAAGCTAAATCCAGGCTGAAAACTGGATTGCTGGAGAAATAAAACATAAGAAGAAAAATATACAGGAACAAGAAATGATCTGACAAAAGAAAACCAGGAGCTTAAATACAGGAGAGAACTAAATACAAACAAGAAGCAGGTGAGAAACCAGATGCGGTAAGGATGGAGCATGAAGTAAAAGTAACAGAACACAAGCGACTGTACTCAACAAAATAAAACCAGACACGACTAAGGACTATAAACCAAAACCTAGAGACCATGATACAGTGAGGGAATGTCTGGAGAGTGAAGATGAAAACTGAAAGGACCACCGAAGACATGGGGGTAATTTTAGGTCTTGTGGCATTGGACTTGATGAGGGGCTCAGTAGGGATATCACTCAGAGAAACATGACCACTGTACAATGCAACCTTGTTGTACTTACAGTAGATTAAGAAAGCCACATAATCTCCTATAATGTCAAGCTTGTGAAGACCAGGTGTACACTTTACTATATAATACAGAGATGGAGAAAGTACATTGAAAGACCAAACATTTAGAAAATGCTTTGAAAATTAACAGCATTGTAAAACCTTTAAACTTAGGATCATTAATTGAAAAAAACTGGAAATCCATAAAACTACTGTCAAAAATGTTTAAAACTGGAGTTAAAAATTAACACAGCCTTTTCAATATTTTAAGGTCATGCTTATAATTCATCACTTGGAAAAAAAAGTAATAAGTTGCAGCCAAATTTGCACCAATGAGTCATCAATATTATTAAACTACAGAAAAATGAATAAAAAGAAGATTATAGTGGTCCCATCTTCATATTGATCCATTTTTAAAATAATGGGGTACAATGTGATCTCATAAATTGAGTTTAATTGAAGGGAATGTCAAATGACAACCTCTCCATTTCACATAAAGCTGTGTTCCCCGCCTGCAGAGAAGAAGTAGTTGTGCTTTACGACAGGCGGCCCAGACTGAGACCCACAGCTAAGAAAAGCTCTTTCTCTCTTTACGGCCTCATAAATATATTGTTATCAGTGCCTGGGAAGTCCACGGTTAGATTTATCCGCACGATTAGTGAAGATAGCGAGCCAAGCATCTTGAATCATTAATTACACTAGAGCCAGCACTACATCCACCTTAATTTCCAATTTCTGCTCTGTACAGGAGTCGCTTTTAAGAAGGTGATGAGGCATAAGAGTTCATTATATGTCGCTTAGGTGCATTTTTTTTAAAGCACTGTGATGCTGATGCTGTGTTGAACTTGTAGAGATTTGGAAGTAGTCCATATCAGAGAGGATCTATACTCACAGGTTAAAGATTGCAGTGTATGTAGTCCATTAAAATATTAGCATGGGCTGGATACAACTACACCGTAGAGAATATGACAGGAGTTCATTGTGTGGCGCCTTTTAACCCAGCGTGATTTAAACCGACTCAAATAAAGATCTTAAATCTGGATTCCAGAAAGTCAGGGGAAAATAAAACCACCACCAAACCCAAAATGGATTTTGGTCTTCAATCTTTCCGTGCTGTAGAAAGTTGACTCATTCCCTCTCCCTTTGATCAGTCCAGCAAAGTGAATTTTCCGTTTTTCAAAGGAAGTTATCAAGATTTATTAATTTAATTGTGATTTAATTGTGGTGTCAGCTGAGAATTAACAGTTTGAACTAACTGCATGTTGACTCGAAACCCTGGTATGTCTGGGAAATGTACCGCAGACGAGTCCCAGAGGGGGGTGTTAGCGTGTCGGTGGGATGGCATGAGTGCTGCAGAAGATGATCTCTGGCCTGTATCAATCATTTGATTTGGACTCGTTTTCTTGAAGCAAATTACAGTGATGTGGGTTTTAATTTGAGTCCTGATTCACTATTTGTCCATAATATTGATGTTTTGAGGTTCCTTCACCTTTAAACTTGCATAGAAATGATCGGAATAAACATTTGATACCTGTGTTGTTTGATAAGTTATTAATGCTGGTGTTAATGTACAAGATTTGATCAAATCTTACAAAAAAAAACAACCTTCTAATCTGAGTGTTCAGACCACCAGGTGGTGCTGCATCCCTCTGATGAACTAAATGCCTGCAGGTCGGAGCAGGTTGGACAGCTCCTAATGATTGTTGATATTTAAAAGCTGTTTATCTGCTGCTAATAACTCTGGATCGTTGTTGTTTGGCTTGTTTTGCAGGATCACAGACCATCGTCATGAGGTTCTGCCATATTTCATCTTTGGGGACTTTAACTTCAGGTTGGACGCAAAGCGATTTATCGAGGTGAGTGCGCTTCCTTTTTTTAAACATGACAGTTTCGCTATGGACTATGGCCTAGCTCTGTCAGTTTTGGGGGAAACATCCGCTCGAAGCTAAGCTAATATACACGTGATTAAGTGCTGTAGAACTCATAGCGATATAAAGTGTTTGTCCGTGTGTATTAGACTGCAACCGTAATATAGTAAAAGTGGTTTTAGTAGTCCACTGTCTCCTCAGAGTTATGAGTCATTAAACGCTTCACTGTTGCTGCGCCAGCTGTGTTTGCCAACTGAGCCTCCAAATGCATTGTTATGTTACGGTGCCATTTACTGCTCTTTCTCTTCCTCTTCAGCTCCCTCCCTTCCCTCTTTCCTCCTCCTTCTCCTCCTCCTCTTGGTGCAAATGAGGCCAGGGAGAGCTAAGGCAGTGGAGTCATTCAGCATTGTCCATGAGAGGATGAGGGGGAGTCAGGGAGGGGAGGGATGAGGTGGCTGGGGGGGTGTTAGTGGCATAACAAGTCATAAAAGCCCACCGCAGACAGTGATGTCTATGATAACAGAGTGGGAGAGACACTTGTTGGTCGATCCTTTCTGGCACAATGGTCCTCGAATCAGTGGGCCTGTTCAAGGTGTGGGCATTGTTGGTTTCAACTGGAGCCCCATTCAGGGGAGGGGGAAGAGGAGGGAAAGCTCTCTGAATGGAGAGCGCCGAGGCTCAAATTACTTAGGAAGCACTTCAGCCTGTGTGGCTGCCCGTTATCCGGCCGCTAGGGGAAGGACGAAGTCAGCACCTCCTCCAGAAGGGGCCTGCTAAGTAGGATGGACATCACATGTTTTTGCTCAGCGATCTATCGGGGGCATTGATTAATTGCCTCAAAGTTTGTGCAGTACATTTGATTTTGGTGCTGTAATTGGATCACATTGACCCCGCTGGTCATATGAACATGCGCTGGTTTGGAGATAATAAACGCAAGTTCAGACTCGGCAGCAGCAGATGTGCAAACACTGAGGCTATTCAGAAGTCAGATCGTGCAATTATATGTCACCTGGCATGCATTTAGGTTGCCACATTGCTAGTATTCCAGTGACAGAGTGTTTTATGTATTATCTGCTCTGCCGGGATAAGGGAAGCTGTGTCCTGCTCGCAGGAGGAAACTGCATTTTTATAGATTATGGATGCATTAAGCTGAAAAGAAATCAGCCAATAAAACAAAGTCAGATGAGATGATTCGGAGGCTATCTGTGTTTATCCTGCTGGTGTTTGCGTTCTTGCCCCTATGCTGCTCTGTGGTAGGTAAGCCCTCGCCCTCGACGTGTCTCCACCTCTCTGAAATGCTGTTAGACTGCAGCGAGGGTCACGACCCCTTTTCCAAGGATGTGTTAGGCCTGCATCAGTGTGTGTCCATCTCTGCCCCCTCTCTCCTTTCTTATGCACCTTGGCTCCATTCACTTACACATTCCCATCCAGCATCAAATCAGTGTGGCAGCAATCAAGGGGGGGGGTGCCTTTTAAGTGCTCCCTTCAGGAAGTCAGAGCTGTGGACTGAAGCAGAAACTGCACACGCAAAGACGTTTTTTTATGTTTTAGGGAAAGGTTCGTCAAACATACCCAAATACAAAAAAACCCCGAGTTTTTCACTTTTGTAAAATGTTTTAATTACCCCCCCCCCCCCCCCCACACACACACACACACACACACTCATGTGCACGATGATCGCGCCGCAGCGGTTCGAGCAGCAACCTGAGTGTTAGCATGCTGAGAGAGCTGCGGTGTCACTGATAAACAAATGGGCTGAAACCTCGACGCAGGATGTAAGTCACAGCTGGGAGGCCGTTTTCAGCCCTTTAATGACAATTAATGTCAACAGCACAATTAGTGCACATCTACTGAAGTGCTTAACTGTAGATGGGCTGCTGGCGGATCGATCGTCCATACTTATCCGCAGATTGATTCCGACTCGGGGAGGTTGGCCTCTCTTTCTCACTGACTAAGTCTCTCTCTCTTTTTTCTTTTCTTTTTTTTGCTTTTCCTGTCACGTCAGTTTCCAGTTTAATTAATGTAAAAAAAATCCCCAAGAATCCGATCAGATGAATGGATTCTTCTCCACGTCTGCGGGAGGAAGACGGTGCGATACTTGCGATGCATTTTGGACTCGTTGAGTGGAGAAAATGCACCTCCTGAGGCCTCACTGTGAGAATCACTGGGTCAGAAAGTATTTTAGTGCATTTCTGTACAGCTGCACGCTACACCACTTCTCTTCTCCTCTGCTCTGGGCCCATTGTGGGTGAGCAGACTGTGGGCAAGCACTGGGACAGGGCTGTTTAGGGATGTGTCCATGTGTGTGCATGGAAAAGGAGGTTGGTTCGTCATTGTCAGAAGGCAAATTCCAGGTGGCAAATTCCTGGCATGCTTATGCGGCAGGATCAGTAACCACAGACCTGCAGCCCGCCCCCCTCCTGCCCAGCCCGGGCAACCCCATTAATTGTGTCCGACAGAGGGAATTGGTTTCAATTGACCCCCATTCAGTGGCCCTTTGACTGGCAGACAAAAGACACAGCCACGTGGAGACTAATGCTGGGGCTGAGCAGCCTGGAGGTGGTCCAGGCCCCACCAGCCTCCTCTTTCCTCTCCCATGGGTCTTATCATTGCTCTGGCTTGATCATGCTCTGCATCGGTGCTGATAAAACAGAAAGGCAAAGGAAGAAATTTGGAGATTTGTCGGACATAATGGCAATGCACCGCTGAGTACTTATTGATCTACAGGTTTTCTTTTACCAGTGCTGCTGAGCACTTATGTTCTCTCCATCAATTGGTGCTTTAAAAGAGGTTTGAAGGAAGGCTTCCCTGTGATTTATGCAAACAGGCAAATAAGAGAAATGTGAACCCTTGTTTGACCCATTTTCAACTATCAGAGTTTCTGAATATTGGTCAGAGTCAGTTGGAACTGATAACAAGAGTGAGTTAAACATTATAAAAACCATTTGTTTACACATTCACAAACAATAATTATTCACAATATGCATCTAAAAGTACTCAGGTGCTCTGAAAGCAGCCCAGGTGTTGGTGCTGTGGTGCATGACTGTGTTGGTGTTAGATGACCTTTCAGATGTAGTTGTGCTACCTCTATCTCTTTTTTTAAAATGTTTTCATTGCAATTCATCATGATTGATCACGTCTTTACTGTTATTGCAATGTTCACTATTGATTCTAAAGTAGTGTTTTGTACATAATCTACTTAAAATACTTCTGTAACAGCAGAAGAACAAAAGTTGTTTTTTAGCAAAAGCATCATATTAAGAGGTAATAAAATCAAAAGTCAGAAGTGTAACTTTCTGATGAATTTTAGCCATCAGGTGTTTCCCTGCATTCATCCAGAAAAAGCAGGGGCAGAATAAAAGCACTTCTATGTTATGAGCGAGATTAATTTCTTTAATTTGCTAGAGAAAATTACGGATGATGACACCAAACTTGTGCAAATATTCACTTAATAAATAATTTAACATTTCTCTTCAAATTACTGTTATGACTTATGAGCAGTCGGAAGAAAATTAATTGTATAGCCTTTTGATATTCATTCGATTTAACTCATTTTCACATAAAACTATTCAAAGTAAAAATTGTTTTAAACCACCAAGAAAGTCTGCCTTCAAAAGACTTGAGTTTACAGCAAGTCTTCACTTCTCTCCCTGTAAGGACGGACTGGAGATTCAAGATTTGAGATGCAAATTTATAAATCAGTGTAAAACAACCAGACTGTCAGAAATCCATCTCGAGATCGAGGTTTTCAAATATATCGAGACTTTGTCACACAAGATATAGAATAGACAATATTGTTTATATTGAGTTAGATTGTTTTGTGTCAAAGCTATCTCTTTTTTAGCATTATGCACAACTGTATCTTTTTTATGGTTTTATTATTCCAATACACATCTACTTTAATTTCAGTCATATATTTTAATGCACATGTGCTTCTGATAATAAAAGTGCATTTAGCAGTCTGGGCTGTAAATTTTAAGAATTTCATTGTTTAATTGACAAAAAAGATTTATATTGAGATATATATTGTATATCGTGATTAAGGAAAAAATTATCAAGAGATGAAAATTGACTCATATCACACAGCCCTATTTTTTCAGCCCAGCTTTTTGTCATCTCCTAAATAAACAAATCCTAAACACTTTGACTGCTCCGTTCACATAAACAGTTTAAATTTAACTCATCATTTTCATGCCCAGCTTGAATTTTTGTCTTGTGTTGGCAATTAAAAGTAAAAACAAAAATATGAATCTGTTTACTTTAAATAGAAAATAGTGAATTTCTGTGTCTGCAACAGGTCTTTTTTTCCTCAGGCATGATGCATTATGGTCCAGTTACTTATTGCTTTGACAATACTTGGCATATGAATATCTCCTCATACATTCAGACGGCTCATCAAATCATCAAACTCTCCACCATGTATTCACTGCTGTGTATTCTGGATAATGACTGATTCCAGACACAGCTCTGGATTTCTTCCTTTAATCATCTGTCATGGCTGATCCAAGTTAAACTCAAATCAACAACAAATAATCAATTAAATTATTTTATATTTTTTTATTAGTTTTTTTCTCAATAAAATATCTTTATTTGTACATTTGGTAGTCTTATAAATACACAATTAATGATACTGCAGCTATAGATCAGAGGAGCTGTGGTGGGGTAAAGATCTTGCATGTGGCTGTCTGTTAGAGATCCTTTGTTATTAATGCTGGATAGAAAAAACTGAGATTTAAGGTAATGTTTGGATTATTAAGCATGATTTAACTCACCTTTAAATCACTTTCCATCAAAAAACAAAAAGGGATGAAAAGTTTAAGCCTTAATTTCATGTTTAAGATGAAAATACCGTGATGTATGAATAAGAGAGAGTGTAAGGTGTGTGTGTGTCCACCAAGGTGGCCGTGAATCAGCAGTGTGGATGACAGGCTCAGTGCTCCGTGCCTGAACTCCCAGTATATTTAAAATCCCTCCTAATTAAACTTAATAGAATGTAAATTTAATATCTGCAGAGATTGTGTGCTGCTGGCCGGCCTGCTCCAATTTAAGGATTGATAGAGGCCAGCCGGAGGGTTAATTGCTGACTTGATCTACTGTCGCCCGGACATGCTGTTAGGCTCTTTTAATTGAGGCTGATTCGCTGCTACATGGGCAGATTTCATTAGACGTGCTGGCTGAACAGTTTAGCACCCCCTGTCTGCATCAACAGGAAGTGCATGAGGAGGGGGGCGCACGGAGGAGGTGGGCCCAACCGGGCATCAATCTCCCGTCCTTTGTCCTGTGTCCTTTCTCTCGCTTGAGTAGCATGAAATTAAAGGTGGGGCCTGAGACTGTCCATGTTTTAAATGAATGCTGTAAAATGCCTTGTAATGACAGTCCAGCATGATGGATCATTCATTTTTCCTCACAGTGGAATTACTCAATACACACACGTATGGCACTGAGAGCAGGAATATAAGCAAGAATTAGGTCAATTTAATGTTTTCTTCTTGCCGCTCGTATGAGCAGCATCTCATTTAGAAATGAACTGATTTTCTGTCTGTTTATAGAAGCATGCCTTAAATGTCATTATTCAAATAATGAAGGGAAACTAAAGAGTGTGTGTTACCTGCAGTTGTAACCAACAGTTCATCAGGTAGTTGATGGCCACTGTCCTGGTTGCTGAACCTAGTCTTGGTAAATAATTTGCACTTGCAAAGGTGAAACATCCCCTCTTTTAGCCTGACTTGGACTTGCATGTGTGTTTCTGGCCGGCTATAAATCAAACGGCGGCCGGTGTAATTAAGTGTACACTACATTAGTCAGGCTAATTAATTTTGGGGGCCATCCATCCGTTAACCAGTGGGCCAGCACTGATTGGGCCTCTGTTCTCTGGAACCCCTGACACCAGGGACTGTGACCCTCCCTGCCTGCGTGCCCTCAGCTTCCCAAACACACATGCACACAAATGTACACACAGCTTTCACATGGTTTGATTAAAAAAAGGGAGGGAAAGAGAGTTTAATACAATAATAAGTATTTTTTTACTCTCATATTCATGCAGGACGGTGTTGTTGGCAGCTCACCGTGTTTTCTATTTGACTATTTTTATGGTAAGATCCAACTGTATTGACATGCCTTTTATATAGTGTGACTGGCCTACTAAATCAATATACTTTTCAGTGAAACACACCCCACCTAACACTGTCTTAATTGTACTGAGGCAATAAAAGCTCATTCATTTTTCTGCAACATGCAAGTGGAAACAGTGTTATTAGCACCTTCTATTTGACCCACGCCCCATTTATGGCCTGGCAGGTGACGCCTGCGCTGATATTTCCTCACAATACAATAAAGACATTTTATCTGTCAAGAAGAGTTCAATCTATCACAATGAGGGCCCATTATATCACTGATAACCCATCTGGATATAGAGGGAGACTATTCCCCCTAGACAACAGTGGCTGTTCTCTCTCTCTCCTCTCTGTTTGCTTTCTATGCTAATGAATACAGCTCTGGAGACACAGAGGAAAGAAAGAGTTCAGCAATGAGGGCGTAACTTGAGCGATGCAGCTTTGATGGGAGCGCTGTCCATATAATTAAAGCGTTGGCAAATGAAGAACAAGCAGTGGCTTCTGTTGGTCCTGCTCATTAACAACAGGCCGTTTGAGCCCGGCGCCAGTCATGCTATTGCCATTGTGTACTCGGAGGAGCTAGTTGGGGAGGTGGAGGTGGGGGGTGGGTGGTTGCGCTGTGACTGGCAGCTAGGAACACCATGCCAACGGTGGGGTGGTGTGACAAACCAAGCCAAAGATGAGCGCAGAGCCTGGCACCAGCAGGGTCTGTGAGGGAACGTTGCCTCGTAGGCCCCCAGGGTTGGTCCCGGTCAGGGATGTAACCCGAGTTTGCCCTCGAGTCCAGCTGGAACCGTTGATGAGACGTCTCTTTTTACTCCAAACTAAATCTGTTAACAGACTGGTGGATGAGCTCAAATTGTGTTAAAAAGGGAGGATGTTGGGATGCATGTTTGACTGGTTAGTTTTTATTATTAGATAAAGTTTTTCCAGAAAACCTTCATTCCTTATTTTGGCAGATAAATGATTAAATCTTTCATTTCTAAGATATACATAACAAAAAGAGTGATTGCAATTTAAAAGCCCATTTCAATTATTTACTTAGTTGATCCAAATAAATATTTGAATTATCACATTAGAAAAATGGAAACAAAGATTCCTAAAACTGTGGGCCAATATCTATTTATTCAATTTAATGACCTAAAAAAAGAAAATCAACACTGACAAAGTTCCTATAGTTTTCCATGAATCAATTAGTTGATCTTCAGATGCAGAAGAAATAAAAAAATATATATATTTTTTTTTCTTTTCTCATATTGAGAAAAGGGAAGGGTTAGTATAGACTTGCACTTTGCCCATCGTGTTGTCAAGTTCCATGCACACTGTATAAATATCTCAAATCTAATTACTGATAAAAATCTAATAAGTACCACTTTTTCCAAACAAAGTATTACCTCATATAAATCATGAATAATCTTTTGGCTGCCGTCTCGCAGTCTCTTTGCTTTGCTGATGGTTCGTTTCGTCTTCTATTATTCAGGATGGACCCCATCTTTGAAGTCACAGGGAGGCACAGCGGCAGCTAACAGTGATGCTATTATTTAGTCCAGATGAAATGTGCCATAAACTGTGAAGGATAGGGATCTCTTTGTGCCTGGTACATAGTGTCCAGCTTGTATGATGTCAGTCTATTTTTGACTAATGCAGTCCTCAGCCTTTGTAAAAACAGAGCACAATAATTGTTTTTTTCCCCTCCTTCTGAAGGATGGAGCGGCTGCCTACATAACCCAAGTAGTCCCCTGGGGATTGTGCACAAACATGCAGCCGTATGCATTAGTTATTTCCAGTGTTTTAATCATCATAGTTTGTGTTTGTGCATACATATGCAGAGAAGCGCCCTCAATGAGGAAGACGGCACAATGCCTGCACAACAAGTCAGTCACCGGTGGAATTTAAATCAGGCAACAATTGACTGACCCCATTTCCAAGGAAGTTAAGGAAAATGAAGGAAGAACTTAATTCTCTGGTTTGTTAATTTGTTTAAACCTTTATTTAGCAGACAAAAGTCCAAAGAAAGGACTTGTTTCCTGCAAATGAGTAAAATCAGAACATTTTATTCGGTTACAGAAACAGAGGGTTTTAATTTTTCTTGTGTTAGCTATTAAAGAGTTTCAGAAGAGGGGGGGCATTCACTGTCCGAAGGAGCTGATGAGGCACCAAATCCTCCTCCTGCACAAAGAAGCTTGATTCATTTGGAGAATCAGCCTTTAATTTGTTTACAGCATTTCATCTAAATGACGCGCTTGTCCACCAGGGTGAGAGAGAGAGGGGCAATTCAGCCACGGAGAGGTGGAGGGGGAGGAAAGGAAGGTGCAGCGGGGGAGGAGGGGTCTTGACACCCCACCACAGGGTGCTAGGCAACCATCTAGTGGGTGGGCTTTGTGATACATTTTACCAATTTTTCATGCCCATCCCTCTTGATGTGACCCCACTCAGGGCCCTTTATACCCCTGACAGCTCTGCGCAGGAAAACATGCTGCCGCTCTGATAGCATGAAATCGGGAACAAAGACCCCCGAGGAGAGGAGAAGGGGGCCACCGAGGCACGCTGTACTCCGGTCCCGCCTGGCTCTGGACACAAACAGATGTTAGGCCAGCCCCGGCTCTCACTGCCCCCCAAAAGAGGAGGCCCTCTCAGAGAAACGGGCCCAAAAAGGTTTTGTTTCAGGCCTCCTCTAAGACAAAAACCGGAGCCACTCCTTCTGAAAGGGCCCGGCTGTATGGTCGTCACAGATAAATCACGCAACGGAGACCAAGAGAGAGGCCCATGAATTCTCAATGTGGCTCTTAATAGGCCCTCTTAAATATGATGGGATATTTGTGTGCGGGTGTGAATGGAGCCTAGTGACTTTTAATGTCAGTGGGCAGAGTAGTTTAAAAGCCAATGGTGCCAACACTGGCTTTACAGCTTTGTTACAATGAGCCATTCTGGAGGAACATCACTCTGCCGCTGACAGAACTGACTCGCACTGGGAAACTTGTCGGCCAGGTTGTGTAAATAATCCCAACACTTCTTTAGACTTCTTTAGCAACCGCAAATTGCTGCATCATCAGTTCTGTGTTAAGGTCCGCAACAAAATGAGGCCAAGTAAGGAAAAAAAAACGACACAATTTATTAGATTCAGGAAAGTTTGTAAATTTTGTAAATTCAATGAAAATTAATCTGTAGTTTAACGTGTTTGATTGTTTATTTATCCAACACAAAGTCTGCATCGGAGGAATTTATTCTGTTTCTTACATAAAAGAATCTTGAATTTGATCCAAACAAAACTATCACAAACACTAGAAAGGGCAAAAAAGGTATAACCATGTTAAATTTATAATGGTGTTTAATACATGCAATCATTCTGAAATGCTCCACAATTACTAGATTTATTTGTGACCGGTGAGGGTGCAAGTAGTTGGTATAAAAAGAGCGTCCAGTAAAGGCTTCGTCTTCCAAGCGAGGAAAGGTTTGAGGCTCACACAATTTGATATCTGGGGAATAAATGATAAGGAAACCTTGGTAGTGATTGAGCTTCAAGTATTCAAGCAGCACTATGATCGGTTTAATCACACGCACTGGGGAAAACTATTTTCACTGAGCATAGGCAGCTGCTGCACCTGGAAATGTAACCTGAAATGATAATACACACGGATTAACCCTTTATTGGGCACATTACCATGTTGGGCATCAGTGTCCATCCCCACAAGTAGCTAAATATAAATGTCAAATAGGTGTATTACTTGCATTTTGGTGACAACACTCACTGGCTGCTTAGTCGGCCCCATAACACGTAATGGATGATATTTGACTGTTTTCTATACCTGTGGCATCTTTTATGATGAGAACTGATCTGATACTTTTGTTCTGCCCCCTCTAGGATACCTGTATACTTAAATAATTCTGACATAACATACAGCAAAAACATATGTGCAATTTGTTTATTTATGTACATTTTGTTGCAATGTGAAACAAAGACTTCAGATTGAAAAGAATTAAAATTTCTTGGGTCAGATATTAAGGGGTTCAGTAGGACTGAACTGGACCCTATTTTTACCTTCAGATCTGCCTTCGTTCTTAGTGTCATAGATGCAACAAGGTGATGGAAACCTTCCTCAGAGGTTTTGCTCCATATCAACATGACAGCATCACACAGTTGCTGCATCCATGATGAGAATCTCCCGTTCCACCACATCCCAAAGGTAGAATATTGGACTGAGATGTGGTGGCTGTGGAGCCGTTGGAGTCCAGTGGACTCATCGTCATGTTGGAGATGATGTGAGCTTTGTGACATGGAGCATCAACCTGCTGGAAGCAGCATCAGAAGATGTTCCACTGTGCTCAGAAAGGGATGGACATGGTCAGCAGCAGGACTCAGGTAGGCTGTGCTGCTTAAACCAGGCCATGCTGGGACAAATCCTGCGTTCTATTTGAACTCGGAACTCGGATTTTCCGACTTCAGAGTAGGAAGGTTGAACTGGAACGGCTTCCTGGAGTCGGATTTCTGACTGGGAAGTCGGAGGACCCTCACCAACCCCAACTTCACGTTTCAAGATGGCTGCATCCTTTGTTTACAATGCAGAAGCCCCTATAATATCACATTTATTTGCGCTTCTGACCAGTTTTTGTCACATTAAATCAGCTGTACATGTAGTATTGTTGGAGATAAATGTATGGAGATGCCGTTGGAGTGTAATTCACATTTTTCATGAACTACGAGATCCAAAACCGTCCTTTCTGTGGATGTAGTAAAACAACTGTTTGATGCTTAGAAATAACATTTACATGTTTGTTATAGTCAATTTGCTGGTTTAAAACAATAATTGCCCCTGAGAAATGCATTTAATCTGGAAGCTGCCTTACTATTTTTCCGAGTTGTGAACTGGAACGCTCTAACCCTCCCAGTTCCGAGGTAAATCAAATGCAGAATAAGGGGCCCAAAGTGGGACAAAAAAATCTCCCCCCACCATCACACCAGCAGCAGCCTGAAGCATTGATCCCAGGCAGGATGGATCCCTGCTTTCATGATGTTGCAACTACATTCTGGTCCATCTCAATGTGGAACTGAATCAAATCAAATGAAACTTTATTTATAAAGAGCTTTTTCATTCCAGAAGCAACACAAAGTGCTTTACACAATAATACAATTCATGCAAAATAAAACAAGCCACACAACTAATAGACGTTGTATTTAAAAACAGTCATTACATTCTGTTTCACACAGTCACACAGGGACCATTAAATGCTTCTTTCCTGAAGTTTTACTTTTAGTTAGTAGATTCTGTGTGCAATGCTCTGTTCACACACACACACACACACACACACACAGCCGCTGAAGATGATGATTAGATGTGAGAGATGTTCAGGGTTTACCTTTAGAAAGGGGGGGTTAAATAATGTAAATGGCACATGTGGGAATTCCTCTCCAGATGACCGCCCCATTTCCTTCAAAATTCACAAACTGTTCCTGAAAAGAGCAGAACAAAACATAATCTGACATCTTCCTGAAAACGTTCTCAGCCTTCCTGGCTGTGGGTTATATTCATCTCCATCACAAACCCTCCCAACGGACAACACTCACCTCTGACCTCGACGTTTGACTGGCATGTGACCAAGCTAAATTGGTATCTCTTCCTTTTCGCAACTTCATAGACATGGCATCAAGGTGCTCTGGGCTTGAGAAAGAAGTGGAACACTGAAAAAAAAGAAGAGAAACAATAATGATAATAATTATACCTTCACACGTAATGAGCAGCAGAGCCCCGGGGCCACAATACATAACAGCTGGGCCTGGGAGCTGTCAGACAGCGAGATAGTGAGTGTGCGCTCAGTGCTAACCAAACACAGATGGAAATTACAGCCTGTGACACATAGCTGTGTGGTTAGTAACAGGCTGGGGGCGGCCTTGGATCTAAAGATGAGAATATGTTGCAGGGCTTCTTTCAAAACTGAAATGCCTCACTAAAGTTGTACATTGTGTTGCAACTTCAAGAGAATTTTAATGCTTTCGGCACGTGTGGGTAGCAATTATTTAGTTGGCACTGCATCCATGATGAGTTTATTTATCACTTCTTAACAGCCTTGGTGTTTATAATCATAACTCAACCTTAGAAGACCACACAAACACAAGTTTTTACACATGAAGGCAACTTAACCAGATCAATGAGGACGGGTATTGCTACATCTAGTCTCACAGATGTGGTGCCTTCAGGGTTTGCAAACTACCATGTCACTCCATCGCCCCCTCATATTACCACACACTCTTTCACTATTCTCATCCCTTCGAACATTTTATACACTTATTCTCCTCATAAACACAGCATCCATGCAAACAGACTTCAACAAGTCCGATAGTGAAATCGGACAGACTGAACAGACTGAAGGTGCAAAAAGTAGCATGAGGACACAACGATGCATAACAGCTTATGGGACAAAAAAGATGCCGAGTAGCTCATTAATTAATATTATTCTGGAACAAATTGGTATATTTTGAATAATCATCCATTTTTCTTCAACTGATATCTGGGACCAGGTTGTGGGGGCAGCAGCCGAAGCAGGAACAGCCCTGACTTAGCATTACCCCACCAAATTTAACAGAATTTAAAACATAGTCGAGCAAAACTTTCACTAAGAAATAGTCCGGCATATCATTTGATAGCCATATACTAACTTACAAAGCATGTTACAAAGAAGGCTAATTTCCTCCTTATCGGCATCACAATTCCTCTAATGCAATGACAAGGCTAACAATAGTATTGCTAAGTGGCAAAAGGCAGGATGCTGGCTTCAGAGGAACGAAGCTGAAGTCTGTTGCTTTATACCTCTGTAGCCTCTAGCTTATCCTTCAGGGATGGAAGGGTTCAGAAATAACCACAACTTGGTTTGATGCTAACACAAAGATTATTTCAGGAGTGGAAGTGTGTTTTGTGCATTAAATTCCCACAATTATATGAGCCAAAATAACTTAGCGTGCTACTTTAAATTCAAAATGGTTACAAGTTAGCAGTACCCCTAAATTCCCGTATCGTACCGTGTTCTTCCGCTTATCCAGGGTCGGGTTGCGGGGGCAGCAATCTGAGCACAAACTTCCCTTTCCTGGCCCACATCAGCAGCTCATCCCGGATCCCGAGGCGCTCCCAGCCCAGCCGAGAGATATAATCTCCCCAGCGGGTCCTGGGTCCTTCCCCAAGGGCACGTCCCAGGATGAGGAGACCTCTTTGGGGATGGTACGCCCACTGCAGATATTTTTCATGCAAAATGAGCTCTGCAGTGTGTTGAATGGTTACGTGTATCTCTTAAACCTACTTAATTTTTTGGCATGAAAGTATGTTTTGTACTTTCTGACAGTAATTTAGTCATAATAACTAATCCTTTATTCTGTCTGCATCACACTTCTTCAAGCCTACTTACAAGTTTATGCTAAAAGCAACATTGTAATACTTTAGCTTAAGTGACTAACTTTAGTTTCTCTTTTAGCTTAGAAGTTTGTGTAAAATGCACATGATTTTACTAACAGTTCAGCCATTTACTTTACAGGGTAGCCTACTTTGAGTTTGTTGTGTGAAAGCACAATGACAGTAGACTTAACTCTCAGATTCACTCTCTTACTGCATCTGAACTCAATGCCGGCATTAAGTTGGATTGGCTCCATAAAAGTAATGTTTACATTATATTTAATTCTGTTTAACATATATGCTAAACTTGGCCGTATAAACTTAATAATGGCAGGCTACATCAAGACAATTTTGCCAACAGCTAGTTTGATGACAATGCTAACATTTAGCAAGTGAAAGCATAAGGAACTAACTCTATCATGAGTTGTGCTAACATAGTTACACTATTTGTGGTTGGAAGAATGACTTGTACATGACAGTATAACAGTAAATTAAGCTATAATTACCTCTTTTAACTTCAAGTTACACAAAAGTTTGCTTTTATCCAACCTGAATCTAGTTTCCTGTAACCCACTTGCATGCCGTTATAATTCAATAGTTTTAATTTTGTAATGCTAAGAATTATAATAAATTCTGTTCTCTGAATACACTGTAAAGTTTATTCAAAAAGTCACATCATAAAAGAAGAAAGTAGGGTTCCCAGTGGGAGCTGAGTGAGGGAAAAGAAATTGCCCATGAAAGAAGGGGGAGGAAAGGCAAGACTGGCCAAATGAAAATACTCTCCTAATGGTACTAAGCAAAGATGGTAGGAAAGGCAATGAAAACATAAGACAAGCTAACAATGTGTGTTGAGCAGTGTTGTGAGCTCCCGAACCTATATTTAAGACTTTCATTTTACAAAACAGTGATCTCATGTTCATTGCATCTGGTCTCAGGTGGCCATAGTAGAGTAAGTTTTCATCAGACCATGTTTTCTACATTAGACCTATCTTGAGTTTTGACTGTCATCATGGCTCTACAATATCTTGTCTTCCTGTTGAGTTAGAACTTGGGTCTTTGTAAGAGCATATCCTGTCTACCCCTCCCTGTCTACAGTATATACTTTCAATTTATGCATAAATATTCCCACCACTGTACTCTACCAGAGTTCATGCATTTTAATGTGTACAAGAAAAGAGAGAGAGAAGGTGGGGGGGTCAACTGGTTGACTGTTTTCATTCAAACAATCTCTTCAGCCAGTAAGATTCAAGCGCCAGACCAGCCCATCCAAACTGTGGACAACATCAACCTCTAGTGGCATAAAAATAAGATATCAGGTTGTTGTCGCTTGCTATATTAAATTCTTTCCACTTACACATTATACAATAACCTGCAAGGAAATTACCTTCTCATCCCAATGATAAGCTTTAAATTGAATTATGATACATACATAAAGAGTCTAGCCTTATGCAATAGATTTAAATGGAAATAATGTCCAATATCCAGAGGAAGATAGCTCTCTTAATAATGATCTTCAGTTTTTCTGAGCATTATTTTTGGTCATGAACAAATTTTAACATACTTTTTTTTTAAGCTAAGAAAATAAGTTTTAATTTTCGTATGACTAAAGATGTGAGAATAAAATTCCTTTTTAAGTACAACTGGGTGTAACTTTACTTCCATTTCAGAAAGTGTATCAGATGGAGTATTGCTGCCCCCTACTGTTATGGTACTGAAATACGATTTAATGTAAATATACTCCCCAGGAAAAAATAATGTAGACTGTTTCTAAAACCACAATATGATTAAAAATATGTTTTAGAAATATGCCTATATATAAAATAGATCTGAAAGTGGCTTTTCTCTGTATTATTGTTGTTTAATGCACTCCGAATTGACTGTTGTAATTTAAAGGGAAAATGCATGTGGGTTTATATTCCTTATTTTGAGAAGGCGCTTGAAATTGTGTGAATGCTAGATTATGTGTATTTCTTCTCAAAAAATGGGTGATTCTGTTTCAAAAGCATTGCTCCAGGTGAGGCTCGAACTCACAACCTCGGCATTGCTCTACAGTGTACTGTCGTATAAGTACCGCGCGCTAACCGATTGCGCCACTGGAGCTCACTGCGTACGGCCGGCAGTTCAGTTTATGAAGAGAACATACTGTGCTGTATGGATGACATCTGTGTTTTTTCTTTTCAGTTGTGTTGTGAAATCAGGACTAATAGATTTACCCAATGCAATTACATGTCAAGAGCGATTCACTAGAGTATTATCCTCAGCTGTTGGTACCAGTCAAAGTAAACGAACATATACCATGCTTATGAAAACGTGTCCGGAGCCCACATCTCTATTTTATGTCCATTTAAAGCGATAGTGTACCAATAAGATGACCGACTTAGGTTCTCACCCGTAAGACAGTGTGTGACCTTTGTAAACATGACCATTTCATACACTTCTCTATTCTCAAAAATAGACTTGGAGATCTTTCTTCTAAATGCAAGTAAAGAATTGCCCTTTTTCAATAAGGAAAAGCACCAGTTATTAGTGGTGTAGTGGTCACTAGAGAAGTGGGTATACTCCATTTTTTTGTAAAACTGTTTTAGAGACATGTTACATGTAACTCCACTTACTTTAGCCCAAAAATTGATCAGTAGCCTGGTATTTTCACATTGCATGATGCATGATCCCAAGGTCCCAAGATTTAAAGTTAATGTGGCCCCAGTAGAAACAAAGAGCCATTTTACTACATTTGATGTCTTCATCTGAAGTTGTGCCTGAAGTTGGTTGAGGGCCTCTGCCCTCTGGTGTTGGACTGTCGTCCACAGAACTGGTTATAGGATTTCTAACATCAGCTGAGATGGTAGTTGATGTTAAGGACATCGCACATCTCTGCCTCTGATTGGCTCACTGGTCCTCCTGCCTCATTTAGAGTGAGACAGTTTTACCAGTGAAGAAAGTAAGAAGTAGCTAGTTAGAGGCAGTAGGCCGGGTCATGGCTTCACTATCCTTGAGGGAAAAAAATAAAGTTGGCTGATATATAAAGGTATATGGTGCCAATACAAGGGTTTAGAAGTGTGTATACCCAATGTAGACTGAAAAATAATTGGGTATACTCCATATACAACAACTGTTGTGTTATATGGATAATGCTGTTAAGACGCAGATTAAAGTATCTGAAAATGTGGAAATTAATACTTTCCATTCATTATTAAACTTTGTGCTTTTAAATGCACTATACTTGAAAATTTGAATTGTTAGATTATCTTAGATCGAACTTTACTGATCCCATGAACAGGGAAATTTACTCATTAAAGCAGCAGCAGCAGAAAGTGAAATATATACACTACAGAATGAGAATTACAGAGACAGAGAAAAAACACGATAAGAGCAAACACAGTAAGAACAAGGTTCTACACAGGATATTAAATACTGCTGTGTCCCAGTAAATTATCTAAAAATATTTCAATGTAAGCGAAAATAACATTGCAGGTGTAAAGTGACCACAGTGACTCGATGACAACAGGATTCAGGTGTTAAAGGAGTTACAGTAACAGCAGTTGGGATGAAGGACCTGCAGAGCCTCTCTTTCTCAGGTGCATCAGTCTCTGCTGAAGAAGCTGCTTGAGGACCCCACAGTGTCAAGTAGGGGGTGAGAGATGTTGTTGTTGTTGTCCATGATGAATGTCAGTTTATAGCATCCTTCTGTCCCCCGCTTCCTCTACGGAGTCAAGAGGACAGTCCAGAACAGAGCTCGCTCTCCTGATCAGCGTAGAACATGGCTGAGGCCGCCACAGAGTCATAGAGGGTCCTTAAAGGAATCCTGCTCCCTCCGAAGGACCTCTGTCTCCTGAGCAGGTTGAGACGACTCTGGCCCATCCTGTAGAGGGCGTGGGTGTTCACAACCTAGTCCAGTTTGTTGCTTAAGTTACAGTTTTTCTCCATAGGTTTGGCTCATTTCTTAAAACCGAGATGACATTCTCATAACTACATGGACAAGTCTCCAAACCATTTGTCAATTGTTCACAACTGAATTGTATTTCTCATTCATTTTGTAAAATTTCGAATGTTTTAGCATTTTTCTGATTGTCTCTGTTCATCTTTGCAAATCATTTTGACTTTTTATCATAGGTTTGGCTCAATTCTTGAAACATTAATCACCTTCTTAAAACAACATGGACACA
>JAVQJG010032747.1:0-13463 GCA_036024015.1 Craterocephalus amniculus
CAGTGTTCTCCTGTAAATGCAAAAATGAAGCTGAAGAACCATCTCACCCCCGGTTATAACTTTCAGCCCATGTTTCTCTAAATGATGTCTTGATTGTATGAAATAATATTTATAGTGAAGCAGGTCTAGTTGTCATCAGTGTTTTTTTTAGACCTCTGATATCTGAATGATGTCACACAGCAGCGGATTCGCCAGCAGAGTGGGATATGAAAATAAATCAGATAGTAGCGGTGCTGCAGCGGCATTTAGTGAGGTGATTAAATTAATAAAAATAGGCAGGGGAACTGTGGGGGAAGCGGAAACCTGCGGTACTCCCAGCGAAAATGCAATTCTCATGTGATGAATCCGAGGTGCGGCAAAGTCGCTGCGCTGGTGGTATGAGAGGGTACCAGGCTCAAAGCGCTGCATGCTCGACGCTGCCGTGTGCGCCGTCGCGTCCGCCGTCGCGTGTGGTTGTTTTTGGCGGCGCCCGCAGTGTGCAAACTTCTTCCGCCTCCTCCTCTGATTCTGGCTTGAACATATAAGGCTGGATCAGATAAGAAACTACGCCAAAAAGGGCAAAACAGTGTGTTTTTCACCCAACACACATGCAGAGCACTTTGGCCAGCATTTTAAAAAGGTTCTGAAACATTACAGACCCAACCAATTTTTGGGGGGGCTACATATCACATCACAGAACAAGGATTAATACCCCACTCAACCATCCTTGATCACCTTTAAATTAAATTAAATTTAATTTAATTAAATTAAATGATTAAGTATTAGATTAATATTAATATTTCTGATTTAAGATTAGATTAAATTAGATTAAATTAGACCAGATTAGTTATTCTAATATATCCTAGAACAGTTGAAAATGATACACGGCCAAGTTGAACTATCCAAACAATTAGAATACATCAAACCAAAGAATAGAAACAAGTTAAATCTTAAAATGAGTTGCTCAGAGTGAAACCATTGAATTCCTTTTCAGTAACAAAACAAAAATGATTATTACAAATAATCTACAACAAGAATCAAGCGCATCAAAACAGAAGCTTAACTTGGCTGAGTCTATTGATAAGAATATGTATAAAACCAGCATTTACAGACTTTTAATGTGCTGAGATTTTTTTTTCAACTTTGGATGATGAACGAAGGTTGTTTTTGTTTTCCTCAACCAGTCTTTATTTAGTAGCTAATCTAACTGGCTGCCGTACACTTAGTGATTTACAGATCTCATAGCTCTCCCTCTCATGAGAATAGAACAGAATATAGATCAGGATTGATCTTTACTGTCCACCAGGGTGGAAATTCTTCTTGGGCTCACCTTAAAATAGACATGCATTAAAAGGAGACACAAATAAGAGCATCTAAAAAAATAATTGATCTTAAAGTAAGATCATGCCCAGCACATATTTTCCAGAGTGAAAAGATTCCTTTAAGTGGAATTTTACAAGAGAAAAAGATCCTCTTAGATTGAAATCTAGACAGTGAACAAGCTTCCTTTGCTGTCTATGTATAATGCATGTCTCTGCCACTCTGCAACACGATGACACATCACTTCTCACAGATGCCTGACACCAGGGGTTGTGTGAGATGTAAAGAAAATGCTTGGAAATAAGTGAGCTGAATTGAGATCAACCTAAATAAACACAACTCTGTATAGATAAAACTAAAGAAAACCTCAGTAATCATGTAAAAGCATAACACAAAACCGCCCCATCTGAAAGCTACCCAACCCAGAAGATCTAAAGGGGAAAAACTAAAATAGATACATTTTCTAAACATTTCTGAAGGAAGTTTAGCATTTTTCTGTCACAACTATTTAAAAAAATATATTTTACAGTTTTCATTACATATTATCCCTACTTATGTAACGACAAGCTCAGCACACTTTGATCAGTGCTGCTTCATTTTCTCAGGTCACATTACTTCCCAGTTACACACAATGCAAACTTGTGGTAAGTGTCATATGTAAAGTCACATCTAGATTTTCTTTGTTGTTTCAGCTGCAGAAACCCAAAAGAATCATTCTTTAAAAAGAGAAAATCCCAAGGTAGAATTTCCACAGACATGAGTGTGTCCCATCCTGAAGGTGTCATTACACTACAACAAGTTTAGGATACTAGATACTACAGTAGAAATGATTGTCAGCAGTAGAGAAGACAGAACAGAGAAATACTGTTTAATAACCAAGTCATGTGGAATTCAAGCACCACAGACAGCACCATAGATTCGTCAAAACATGGCACATAGTATTTTAGAGCCATAGTTAAGACAATAGATAAAGAATTTAGTGTCCTCCCATTTCAAGCATAACATCAGAATTTGAATGACAAATACTTTATCAATCGCAGGGGGAAATTGTTGTATTGCAGTGTCCCTTAGAAAACAGCTTAATGGAGTGACACAGAGAGAGAGAAAAATAAATAAAAACTAAAGATACAGTGAGAGATGGTGTGAGGACCAGTGTAAGGGAACATGTTGCGCACAGATTGTGGCTGAGTTTCTTGCTGTGCTACATGCAATAAGAGGGCAAACATGGATAAACTCCACAACTACAAGAGTGAATAATTTCCGCAAATGTGTAATGTAATCAGCTGCTGTCTCCCTGCTAATAGAAATCTTGAAGACTCTCCATGAGTTCTAACTAACTTACCAGGTTACTTACATATTGGTGTTGTTTTGCATGGGGGGCAAAGCCTGGATGTCTGCAGGGCTGGCTGCAACCAGCATCGGGGCCAGCTCAGGGAAAAGTTTCTCATCCGTCACCAGGTGGGTGTGGAGTAGCACTGACACCATGGTGGACAGGTACTCCTCAGACAACTGGCAAACACAGGGAAACACTGTTTTATTCATGTGGGATATAAAGAAAACACACCGGCGCTGATTCAACGAAAGGTGATGAGTGGATGTGCAGTCATGTGTTAATCACCTGCAACGCGTCCTTGGTTCGGCTGTAGTACTGAAGGATCAGTCTGACGGTGCTGATGTGAGCTGCGGTCAGCACGGGCCTCAGGCTGCTCAGCGGTAGCTTGAAGTACTCCTATACGTCCATATATACAAGAAATTCAGCCAACACAAGCATCAGGGCCTGACTACATATTAATGCTGTATATTCAGAGTGTGACGTATCTAACCTTGATGAGAACGAGCTGATCGCTCGTCACATCTCTTGTCGTCTGCAGCAAGCTGCTGAGTACAGTCTGCAGTGGGGAAAACACACATAAGCACGCTTGTTGTACACGGTCCATGCAGTATTTATGGAGGGGTTTAATGGAAACCTATTATCTGATTGTCTTTGTCAAATCAGGTGTGAGCTCAGAGAGATTACACTCCGAGGAAGAGACTCATCAGGTCGATATCCATGACAGAAGCGTAACCAGATACCAGCTCTGGGCCGGAGGTCAGATGTTGTACAGGCAAACTAATGGAAACTGATTTGATGAATGCTTACGTCCATCTCAAACTCAATGAAGTGTTGTACACAGAAAGAGGCAGACAAATTGAAGAAAGTATCAACTTTGGGCTCCTACTAAGCTGGTGATTACAAACCTTAAATAAGCACACAATACAACTACTCACCCCAAAGCACTGCAGCAGCACCCTCTTTTTCTTGGGGTTGTTTATCCTCTTGAAGTAATCAACTACAGATCTTAACACGCTCTGCCTGATGGTATCGGTGACATGCCACGAGGTGCCCTGAACATCCTCCAGAACCAGCAGGGCCACCACGGCGGTGCTGACCGCCCGGTCCAGCACCGTAGTTACCGGCGTAGTCAGCACATCCTCGGCCTTGGACCTCAGACTCTCCACCCAGCAGCGAACTATCATATGCAGAACCATATTCTGAGTGGCACAGGGCTGGCAGTCTGAGATGGTGTAAGTGGGACACATCCAGCTGAACTGTTTCACCAGACTATTTGCTACACAAAACACAGACTCTGATGTGCTGCTGTTGCTGGGCTTAGTGGTGTAGTTGGTGTAGGTGGAACACATGCTGCTCACCCAGGCACTGGACGGCTCCCGGGACAGAGAAAGCAGCAGAGCAGAGTTCGGGCAGATAGATGAAACAAAATGAGCCTGGTCATGCTCCCAGCATAGAGTCAGGAGTCTGGCATCGGGAGGAGAGACGCTCCAGCTGTTGTACTGGCACTGCTCAGCAGGGATGAACCCACTCAGGGCCCCTCCACCTGCACCTGCAGAAATGCCTGCATGGGAATAGTTTGCACAGTGCTGTATCAACCAGGTGTTGTCCTGATTGGCCAGAAGGTTCTGGAGGATCGTCTCATTGGCGCAGACTTTGGAGGTGAAGTTGAGCGAGTCGATCTCAGCACAGAGAGCAAGCTCAGTCATGTCCACGATGATGGGCCGGGTCCAGTCCAAGTACCTGCACATCTACCGATGTGAACATATACAACATCAGAATACAGAGTCTACAAGTTAAGACACACGTTTCATATAATGATTCACTTTAGTGGCAAATACTACTATTTGGATCTATGTTGCACATAAAACATCCTTCAACACAGTTATAAAATGTCTATTTATGTGGGGATTTAAATAAGGAATAAATTATGTGGGTTGTGTTGATTATGATCTTTCTATAGCTTCACATGTGCAAAGAAAATAAATTATAACTGAGTTATTTCTCACTAACTTAACACCACAAGTCCTGATTGTTCTCTTTAAAAAACGCCCAAAACAGTTATGTGAACACATCTGTTAAGATGACAAGTTTTCAAGTTCAAGTCAAGCTTGCCTATCTGAGCTTATCTGAATTTATCTATATATTCAGGATTAGCCTGATTTTTTTCTGGATATTCACAAAAAAACCTCTAAAATATTTGCCCTCCAACGGAAGCTGCCAGGTGGTAATCTAACTGAGAAAAATCACAAAAGCCTAAATATAAGCCCATATTTGGCACAAGCACATTTGGATTCATTGTATATAGGTTATTATACTTGTTCATATGATAGACACATTCACAAGCTCCTTTATATAACTTTACATCATTTCATCCATGAATTTCTTTTGTAAAACCTTTACACTTTTTGGCATTGTTAACATAGACCACCAGCAAAGATAGCCTAAATAAACATAATTAAATTCACTTGAAAATTACAGAAAAACAAAAAAAGAATTGATGCTAAAAATGCTGTAATGGGTCTAATTAGGCTTTTGTGGATATGGGAACCAAAAGTTTCTGAGACAGTAGTTCACCGTGTTACTTTTAGGGAGGTATTATCTAAAGAGAAGACATCACTGGAGTCATTAGATGTTCAGCTTGGAAGGGTAAAGGGTTTTTATCGCAGTGGTGCGAAGTTAGAGGCTGTTATTTTTTCTGTTGACACAAGATCTAAACATGATCAAAAGAAAAAAATGACTGTCTCTGAGCTTGGATCAAGAAGAAATGGACATTCGGTCACTATGAGGCATTGCATTGTAAGTACTCAGTAGTAGACTCAGCTCCTTTAATTAGATGTATAAAGACAATATGACATAAATGGTGAGAGGTGAAACGGTGTGGTGGGGTCATCAAAATGTATTCATTTCTGCACCTCAAAAGCCTTTTTTTTATGCACAGTTTTGCCATCAAATGACACATTTTTCTATTAAAAACACTCACCTGTGGCGTCACCGTTATTTGGTCTATGTCAGTGCAGACAGATGTCAGCCACTTGTTCTGAGGGTTCTGCAGCAGCTTCTCAAACACAGGCGCCTTGCAGCAGACGTTCTCGTGAAAAGCAGCCTGATCGTGTTGCCAACAGAGGCCGATGACTGAATCATCAACCTGCCGTTCCCCCCACGTGTGGTAGTCACACCAGGCGGCCAGGTTGAAGGGCTGCGTGGGCTCAAGAGGCGGGAGGTTGAGGGAAGAGTTGCAGTGCGCTTCCAACCAGGCATTATCTTTGTTAAGCAGGAGGCCGTTTAGAAATGTTTTATTTGCGCAGACCTCCCTCGTAAACCCGCTCTGATCAACGAGGATACACTTTGACAAAACACCTGTGTTGATTTGCGTGACATCATGCCACTCAGAGTAACGGCAAGACTCTAACTGTAATGGATCCTGATCAGGGAAAGGTAGCGGAGGGGGGGAGTTGGTGCAGTTTGGCATGAAACGCCAGTTCTCAGGGTTGGAGATTAAAAGCATTAAGAAGCCAGTGTGCTCACAGATGAGTTTGCTCAGTCTGGGGCTGTCGAGGCTCAAGCAGAACTCCAGCAGGGGGGGCTGTACCGGGACCGCCGGCTGGTTGATCCACTGCTGATACGCACAGAACTGGCTCACCATGTAGCCGCGGTCTGCAGAGGAGTTAGCGCAGTATCCATACAGCCAGCTGTTCATGCGGTCAGAGAGCAGCTTCCTCATCAGCAAAGCATTGTTACACACATTCCTCACAAAATCTTCACGCTCATTATCGCTGCACAGTGACACAAGAACCGCATCCACCGTGTTGCCCTCCAACCAGCCGCCGTAGTTGCAGGCGAGCTGCCGGAGGCTGGAGGCGTCTCTGGCTCCTCGATGGGATGCAGGAGAAAGAGGAAGAGACTCGTTCACAGGTGTGAGGACAGGAGAAGGCTGCACATCCTGGACACTACAGTCAGATGACTTGACAACAAATGGAGATACCAGGGCTTGGGTGATATAACACATGTTGCTCCACACCTGCTTGATCTGGTTGCGGCTGAGGGAGCTTAGAGCCTGGCAAAATGTCAAAACAGATGCTGAAGATCCGCCCTCTGAGCCCGTGAGGATGTCGGCGCACAGTGTGTCGTTGATAGTGGCCAAGTTGCGGTGATCACACACGAGATCAAAGTTGATGTTGGTGGAGTTTTTTGTCTCTAAGGCGCTGCGCTGGAAGGAGATACTGGGGGGAGTCTGGCACTCGGAGCCTGGGTATGTGTAGGACGACTGCTCTGAGGGCAGGAGGTTCTCAAGGAGGATGTCAACGAGTGACACACCGAAGGACCAGCTCACATTGTTCTTTATTCCCCTAAACAAAAAAAATAAATTTAATCAACAATTTAGTGACATAACAGTCGTCCGGCTGCGAGAGGCCCCTGCTTCAAGACGTGAAGATAAAAACTATTCATTAAAGGAGAAAGAAGTCTGTTTCTCATTTCATTTCATTCAATTTAATCAAGGATAATGCAAGAGAACAAGTGTTTGGAGACAGGAAGTCATAACTTTGACATCCTCATTAATTTTAGCTTTTTATGAAATTTTATTTTATTTTGAAATGATTCAGCATTAGTTATAGATGCCAAAGAGCTTATATGAATTATTTTCATGGTCATTGTACATTTATAAATTTTTAAATGGCAGCACATAGGAAAATATTAAATATTCAGGGTAGTTATGCAACCACCAATAGAGCTGTCCTCAACCATTTGGCCTAAAATTACCATAATGTTTTACACATCAAGACTTTTAAGTTTCTTCTGAGCTGGGAAATCACCGCGAGGCCAGAATTTGATGGAAGTAGTGTTTAGCAGGTGATCTATAATGATGCTAATTAGCTACAGCTAATAACAAGTCAGGTACAGTTGTTTTTTGTAAACTGCTGCTGATCATCAAACAAGCTGATCCGCTGGCATGAAAGCAACAACTTTGTTCAACATCTGAATTTGATCTTCGCTGTTTGGATCAGGTTTAAAAATGCTGTTTATATGGTTATTTTCATTAAATATACTAATATCATATGCTGACACTAACATATCTAGTTCACCATAAATTATTTCTCTCAGAAAAAAGAAATAGTGACAGCTTTTTCTGCATAATGGACTAAAGCAAAGCACAGTATCTAAAACACATTTAAGCTAAAATAGGATTTAGAGGTTTAACTGCACATAGTAGCCTATAAAAAAACTATTAAAAACTCTTAAAATCTCTGAGTTCATACAGGGCTGCTTTAACATGAGAAAACAGTGTGAATTTTGTTCATGACTCACCACATAATAAGCTGCTTCAGATCTCCTGCAGAACAGGTGGAAAAGATTTAATTAGCACTGAGAGATGAATGTGTTGTAGTAAAATGTGTAATGTTATGCTGCCCATAATCATCATAATTATACTGCTAAAAACATATCATTTACCTTGTGCACAGGTCTCCTCTTCATCTAAAGATGGGACTTGGATCCCAAACTGTAAAGCTATTTTGATATAGTCCATTGGTACTTGCAGTACTGTTGCCATTAACTTTAATACATACCCAGCAGCCGTATCCAAGAAGCCACTGACAGCAATCATCAAATTCTCAGAGAGGGAAAGACTCGACAGCGTATTAATAGCCTTCTGCTGAAAACCATCAAAAGCTGCATTCACCGTTTCCCCCATCCTGAGGTAAGTCCCAAAGAAGCCACTCGTCTGTACCTCAGTGCTCAGTGGAGCGCATGTTTTGGTTCTCAGTGATGACAAAAGTACCAGCAGTGGCTGCCCCAACTCCAGAGACACGGCCTTGGTCAGCTCTGCCTCTAGTCCACAGTCCTGTCTCCCAGACAGAATACAAACTAATATTTTGGGAAGGTCATCGATGAATCTCTCTCTTACCAAAGGTTGAAAGAGACCATAAATGTGGCTCAGGATGCTGTAATATGCATTTAAGTCGATTCCCTCCTCTGTGGAAGGGATGCCGAAGCTGCGTGTCTTTCCATCAGACAATGAGTGGATCTGATCAATTACTTTTTGGATGTCTTCGTCCACCTTGGTGACTTCAGGTGTCCCACTGATCTTTTCCGGTGTGAATTTGGGCTGTGAACACACCAACCTGACCTCACATATGATCCCTGCAGAAAACAAACCAACAATTTGTAACTTTTCTCCCCCCTGTGGGCTTATTACATGGACCTTTAAAGCATCACAGGAAGAGGAAAATTTATAAGACAGCTGTATTGATAATTCAGGCAATTATCAAGAAACAATTACTTATTTCAAATGAAATATATCAATTCACTTCTTATTACTTTATAAGTAGGACTAATAAATACATATATAAACCTAAAAAGCTTTTTTAAAAAATATTCTGCACTTACCCATTAAGATGCACAGCATGCAAACAGCTGGTGCGGAGCCCATTTTATCTTCAGAAGGCAGTGACTCCAGATAAAGACAATAGAAATATATTTGATCACCTTTATCCTGATGGCGTGGAGCGAATATACCGCAGAGGTAAAAGAAGCGAATCAACAACAGGCCTCATGATTGTTAACACGGAAAAGCCAGTCTTTACACAAACCAAGACTCACTTTATTCCGGTTTTAATCTTCGCTCATCGGCGGAGGTGATGATCCCTGTTTCACGCTGCTGCGCGCGCGGAGGCTCCGCACTCCTGCAACTCTACACCTGATCTGACAGCAGCGTAATTAAGGACACCGGTAACGGAGGAAAACGTAGGTGCGAAATGTGGGCTGTGAAACGCAGAAGGGATTTCGGGAACAAGCACGGCAAACGGCGTTGCATTATTAATGGAGTGTGTTGATTAACTCCTCCATCTGAAAGCCGACTCCAGCCAGAGGAGTCAGGAGACACCAGACTGGAGGAACTGTCTGATCGACAGCAATATCTCCTGTTTACAAGCGGACGTTTAGATGAGGCGTTCACTTACGCAAGAGTTCATTGAAAACGTTCAACAGAAAAATCAGCAGCAGCTTGCGGTCATTTTAATGATAATGTCATATTATTGGCCTGAAATATTTCTGCACGTATTTGTGTAGCCTAAGCCTGTGAGTTACACAACCTGACACTTTATAAGGAAGGCTACACCTTACTTAGTGGCAGGTTGGACTCTCATTAACGGGGCCAAAGTGTGCCGAGAAAATATCCTCCATATCACTCCAGCAGCAGCCTGGCCATGTTTACATCATCTAACCCCACTACCTAAACATGGGAGCTGAAATAAAGACTGCAACACGTTTCTAACATGTCCAGCTCTGAGCAGCCCGCGCAAATTATTAAAGCCAAAGTTTACTGTTCTTTGACAGGAGTGGCCTGTGGCGCATGCTTAAAGGTTGGACGTGTTGTGTTCTTCATATCTTTGGTGGAAGCAGAGCTTATTTGAGTTACTGTTGGCTTTCAAACATCTCCAACAGTTTCCCCATTCTCCTCTCATTTATATCAAGTCATTTTCATCCAAATGCCTCTTGCAATCCAAATTTGCTCTTCTCTGTAAACCTTAGAGATGGCGGAGTTCCTGACCTACTCCGGCCAGATTGTCTGACACCATCCATGCCACATCCAAAGCAGCTTAAACTCCCTTTCTACTACTCCAAATAATTTTTTTTTGTAGATATGCAGAAATAAATACAGACAGACCAAAAACACTGGCTGATGCAGCAAAATGTGTTAGGGAATGAAAATGAGAAAATATACTGGAAAAAGAACACGAGAATGAAAAACAAAAATTTACAAGTACTAACAGGATATAAATAACTGACTGGGTTTTATTTCTGGAAAGAACTCGAAGGATAAACGGGATGATAATGGATTCAGTTAACTTTGTTTCTGTTGGTAAATTGTCTCGTTTCCTTTGCTCTGTTAAAAAAGCTGCTGATGTGATGGTTAATAGTCATTGAAGCACTTATTCCAAATAAGTTCCTAAACTTTTTGAGCCATGACTCAAAATATGACCTTTATTGGTGTTGGTGACCCTCCCTTCCACAATGACAATCATATAGCTGATATTATATCAGGTGGGTCGTCCTGCACGATCCTCTACATTCAAGGCTTGAAAACAGTCAGTGTTAATAAATAAGGATGATTAATGTGGATTTATGCATTAATGTGTTAAATAATTAGTTGATAACTTTATGTTTATCTCCTTTAATAGTTTGACAGCCATGACAAAAATCTCACATGTATTTGATAAATATAGCTTATATATATTTCCCAATAATATGGCAACCCTCTGAAATTACCTCTCAACCCATATGTGGGTCTCGACCCAGTTTGGGAACCAATATGAAAGTATTACTGTGATGGTCCTTTCTACCTGTCCTCTGAAAGGGTTATACAATCTGAGGAGACAGAAGCTGTAGTTCTCTTCAACAATTCCCAATTTTTGACACGCTGTGGTGAGATGAGTTTAACTTGCGAGGTCTAAAATCCATTATGATTTCAGACCAAGAAAACGTGTGCAGAGGGTGATGTAGATGTTTGCAAGTGACCGACTTGTTCAAGAAATGATGAATCATACTAATCATATAAAGCAAGAATGGAGAACAGGCCATTACGTGGTGAAGAAAAACTGAAATAATTGAAAGCAGAAGACAAAAAAGGAAGATGGAAAATACTGTTAAAAGAAAAGACAAGGGGCTAGAAATGATCTTTTTTGAGATAATAAAGTCCTTTCATATAGATTAATGACTATTTCTTGATACCATTATGGGTAAATCACTGAATTTAACCATTATCTCAGGTACAAGAGTCCCGAAATCCTCTATAATCTCAAGCTATGGAGGAAAATAATAACAAAAGGGCATGCATGATGTTTTCACTTTAAAACTTTGTTTCAGAAATTCAATGTAACTGTATGTACACTTTACAATAGCATACAGCCTGACAGATAACAAAGATGTCTTAAAACATTTTAAATACATCTTCACCACAAACAGCGAAACTTGCATGTAAAATGATTGAACTAACGTAGAAGAGAAATCATTAACACAAACACTTTTATGCAGAAAAGGTGCCATGATTGAAATTTAATTCATGACTTTCCCCACGAAGCAAGCTGCATTGTCTACATGCTAAAGTTTAAACAGTTCAGTGACATTGCGCTAAACTAAACATACAAGTATTTTTAAGAAAAAAAAACAAAAAACATTTGATGTAAAGTAAAATCTTCATTATTACAGTTAAAGTAGATATGCCATGCCTTTTTAAATCAAAAATACAAAAAGATTTTCCTTATTCTAAAAGGATTTTTTTTTTTTTTTTAAAACAAGAAGCTGCATGTATTGTACAACACTTGTGTACAATAATCTGGTAATGCACGTTAAAATGAACTGGATGAAGAGTATCAAATGCATCCCACCTATTCTTCTTGAAGCCATGGCTGCTAAATGTTACATAGAAAAATCATACGGCCGACTGATGTGACAACGAGCCGGTGCAACGTAACGCACTCAGAACGAGGCTTGCATAATGCATGGCAGTCAGGATGATGACAGATCTCAAGAAGAGGATGGGACCCACTGTGATAGGAACTCCAGACACGTTCATTATGCCAAGCACATTGTTTTTAACCTCTAACAATTATAAAGCAGGTCGCGCTGCCATCTCCCTCATCTATATTTATATATATATTTGTTTCGTTTTAGCTGATGAGGTGAGAACACAACACAGAATTTGGAAAGACACTTTGAGCGTTCACCCAATGTACAATTTACATTCATAGTCTGGACACGTGCACTCAAATGCATTCTGAGTAAGCACCGTTGTGCCCTTTAACAATTTCACTTTTATAAAATCTAGTTTCTGGAGAGCTACCCTCTTGCGATCAGAAAAGGCAGACAGGCGAGCACTGGGCGAACGCAAACTACTTCTGATTGGGACATGTGCTAAAAGATTGTTTGGGCAGAGCAGGATTTACCTGACAAATGTACACGAAGGGTAGCACAACTCAACAGACTCACAGTCAACAACACATACTGCACATTGGAAAGCAAAAAAAGAAAAAGGAGGGGGTGGTGGTAAGGGTGGGCATCTCCATGTTTCAGTATCTGCAGGGGCTTTGAGGTCTGATTGTCTCTTTTTAATCAAAGCATTTATAATCGAGTGCAGAATAAACGCCATAAAGTGGAACTTGGATAGGAGAGGAATCATATGGCACTGTACAGGTAACCAAAACGCTCACATCTGCTTTAACACAAAATGCACTTGGATACAAACACAAACTTAAAAAGTCCAACAATGCATGCCAAATTGTCAGCGATTCAAGTGAGCTCGAACGGATTTGGGTGCGGATGGAAACCGGCAGATGTGCATCCGAGTTTCCCCGTTTTCTCCCCCAGGGCTCAGGATCAAAACACAGCCTGACTCCTATGTGTCTCACAATTACAAAAATCAAGTTGAACAACATCAGAGCAAAATGTCAGTTTGGACAAAAAAAGAAAACAAAAAGACATTCTTGTGGTTACCATTCTTAAACACAATATTTCAAACTTAGTTTAAAAAGAACAAAGCAAGTAAAACATCAAACAAAGACGCCAATGGTAACCGTACGCTGCTGGTGCCAGACATGGCTGGTTTAGCATCTACTGTGGGTAGGCTTAAACAAACACTGGCAGAAATGTGCTACATTGGTCATGATGCTACTGATATAGCAATCAGATAACACAGTACAACTTAAAGAAACAGAGGGCTGATTTAGCCAGAATACTTGATTAGGAGTAGAAGACGATACTGATAACTGAAAAATGAAAAAAAAAAAAAAAAAAGTTACATGTTGACACCAAAATTTAAAAATGAATCCCCACTAAC